>PNEQ01002597.1:38250-62448 GCA_003012365.1 Medauroidea extradentata | reverse complement strand
TTAATTTTGATTATGACAATGTATGTTGTTGTTTACCTTTTTTATTCTGTTTCATTATTTAGGATGTGCAATTAATAAAGGATCTGTTTTATATACAGCTTGTTTATTTACCGAAACACATAAAATATGCGCGACATACATGCCAGTACTGCCAGAAGGACTACGTCCTACTAGAAGGACAACTGCATATATAGAATACAAATTTATTGCGTCCTGCTAGCAGGACTTTCATCTAATAGTAACTATGTACAAAAGTCCTTCCGGAAGAGCTTCCGGCAGGACGCTGACGTGTACAATCTATCATTAAGGGCTTGTTCCCGAGTTTTTTCAGACTGGTGCCAATAACTCAAATATTTTTTAACCAAAAGTTTTGAAAAAATTTTAGTCAATGTGCAATCACACGATGCACAATACTGTGAACGCGTTTTTTAAAGATAATGTACCATTCGCTAGCAAAAAAATAATTTCCTTCATTTTTGCTTATTTTCACGACGAAAAACGTGGTACTTTGGGCAATGAAATCTAAAAAACCGTTCAGTATAATCCTACAAAAAAATTCAGCTACAAATTATAACATATAAGTGTCAAAACTGTGCAGCGAAATTTTGATATCAGTATTAGGTAGCAATAAAAAAAATTTTTTGCAAATCACTGCAAAACTCCGTAACAAGGCCTTAACTGTCCCGTGTCTTAACGTTTTGCTGAAAATCACCAGGGACCCTGTTTTTCCGCGTAAAGAATTTAGCCCCAGTTTGTTTCAGTAACTTACGTGCACATCTGCAATTCAGCTTCATGGTTATTGGTAACGTGTCTATGTGAAGAGCCGTATCTCATTTGACTGAGCCAATTACAATAACGTTCCTGCTACAACACACGTGTGTGATTTGCCGGTAGAATACCAAGGCTCACGACAGTTAAAATATCCAATCACTGGCCACCAAGCAGTAACTGCAGATTTGCACGTGAGGCACGGAAACAAAATGAGACAAAATTACGTTCGCGATAAACATGGGTCCCTACCAATCACGCACGTGTGTTACTCGCAGTGACCTTATTCTGATTGGTAGGATCAAATGAGGAACGTCTTTACGCTCTGCCAATAACAAGGAAGCAGAACTGTGTAGGTGAAGCTAAGACATCGAAACAAGTTGTTGCGGAAATATTGCAGCGAGAAACACGAGTCCCTACGTATCTGCCACGTCATTAGTCTGTGACTCAAGATTGGCTGAATGGGGTGGACATACATGCATTGGGCGGAACACACCAGCCAATCAGCGGGGCGGCATGCCGACCTCGACACTGAGGATATACGTGTCATACTGTATACTGTGCCTCGTGACCTATCTCCTGCTACTAACAGCTGGTATATCATCAATAATTTATACATGTTTATTTTAGATGGCTTTAAGCAAGAACACGTGGTATAGGTCG
Source organism: Medauroidea extradentata (assembly GCA_003012365.1). Classification (NCBI taxonomy): domain Eukaryota; kingdom Metazoa; phylum Arthropoda; class Insecta; order Phasmatodea; family Phasmatidae; genus Medauroidea; species Medauroidea extradentata. The sequence continues at coordinate 61,017 of PNEQ01002597.1, read as the reverse complement.
AGGTGCAGGTGTAACCACTTTAGTAAGTCAAATGAATGTCTGTTCTCATTATTGGAAGTGTGCGTGAATGATGACTGTATTGACAGGGAGAACGACACAGACAACACAGTGAAAGTATGATCTTTGAAACAACTGCGCAATGGGAGTGCATGACTGGATTTATTTGCTTGGACATACTCCATTGCGAAATAAATGACTGTCAAAATAAAACTGAATATAAGAGAAAAAAACATAAATAAGCAGAGTATGCTTTAGTCAACAGCATAGGTAGGGCCACGATTTTGTCGCGAAAATATTTTTGCCCCACTTTGTTTCAGTGTCTCTCGTGCACATCAGCGGCTTTGATTCATGGTTATTGGCAGCGCGTCTTTGTTCAGATACGTTTCTCATTTGACTGCACCAATCAGTATAAGATTATTGAGAGTCTGTACGTCTATAATTTGCCAAGGCAAGTGAGAGTAAAATTATCCAATTACGGGCGATGTAGCAGACCTGTAGACGTGCACATGACGCATCGAAACCAAATGTTGGAAAAACCTTTTCACCATAAAATCGTGGCTCTAAGCATAGGCCTACATGCACAACGTAAAATTCCAAAATTGGAATTGGTTCAAATAAAAAACAGAAACTGTGTTTTTTGTTTCGTCTCATCGCTGTGCTAACTTAGGTTTATTTGATTTTTGTTATTTCATTTATTTTCTGTTTGTTCCTTGCTTTATTTGACCGATTCCATTTTTATAATTGTATGGTGTGTATGTATACTGTTGCCTTAAGCGTACTCGTCCTATTTAAGTTTGTCTATTATTTTTAGTTTTTTTTTACAGTCGTTCATTTTGCAATGGAGTATGTCCAAGTAAATAAATTTAGACAGTGGATATACTGCAGTTGAAAATATCAGACTATGTTAGACGTCTCGGGGTCTGGGTTCTGATCCCGTGCTCAGACACACGACAATCTCCAGCACACTGACAGAGATCACCAGTTATATACATTATATATATTCTCTCTCTCTCTCTCTCTCTCTCTCTCTCTCTCTCTCTCTCTCTCCACGTACGATTCTTCGCAGTCAGTATTAAGGTAGGGCTCTCTTGTTGCTAGTGTTCTTGCGATAGTTATATTTTAAAACTTAAACGAGAGCAGGTATTTAAATATGTTTGTTTAACGCAGTGAGTTACATAATAGAGAAATGACAGTTGGACGAAGTTATGCGAAGCTAGTTCGTCCGACAATCTAGCACATGTTTAACTATGTATAGTTTTAGCAGGTTGGTAACAAGCAGGGATACGGAGCGGTAATTTTACCTCGTCCCTCACACCTGCATTCAGAGATAATTAGAGGCCCGGGAATTTCAAATTTTATTTTGATAAACATATTTCTAACTCCTATACGTGTGAAATACTTTACTGATAGGGACACTACTTATTCAACACGTCACTGGGGGTTCTGTACGAACAGTAATCCCGTATGAAAACTCTCGCGTAAACATGTTGCCCGCTCGTCAATGCAGCAGCCAATGAGCACGCAGCTAACAGCAATGTGCACACAGGACTTCGCAGCCGAAAGGTATTTAAACACGTGAAGTACACAGAGGTGAAAAAAGTAATATTTTCTGTTAGCGATCAGTTCCATTAAAAAATACTTAATGCTATATTTCCAGTTTACATTTCCCACCTCACGAAGTTGCATCGTATACCACAATTTCTTTTTAACAAATCGTTTCACTGCAAGTTCATTTTTCTGAAGGAAGTGCACTAGTCCAATAAGGTCGATATAACAAGCACAGGAGGCATAAACATGACTACATCATTGTAATTATAGGTAGTCGGTATAACCGTAGCTTTTATAGTAGCGATCATTATAGATGATGGTTTATCGCGGGAAAACTTGAGTGTTTGTTGGAATTCAACGCACGTTCAGCTGACCAGAATATTACTGGCTTTCGCTTGTTTGTAGATATGTTACCCTATTTGACTGAGCCAATAATAATCCCGCTGTTGTAACATTTGATGCCTGTTGTTGATCTGCAGACAGCTACGACGTGCCGGATGTATATCACCCAATCACAATTGTTGCAAGAAACTACAGTGTCTTCAAGGGTATCTTGACACAAAACATTTTCGCGTTATACTATCATCTAGAGATGTGAAATTTCTTTGTTCTATGCTGCTGACTTTTCGGGAGTTCTGTAACATTTTATCACATTTGATTTTACTGATTTTCGCACCCTTCATTGTCTAATTTCATAAAATCCTGAATTTTATCTGTGCATATTTACATAAGCGTCATTATTATAAAAAATCATCACTATACATTAACTGGTTTAAAAGATACAGTTTATTGATTGGAAACGCGTTAAAATTTTTTTTAACAGCTTTCAAGGTCTAACCTAAAAATTCATACATTGCTTTTTTAGATATTTACGTAAGCTTTATTTTAAAATAAAAGTAATCTAGACATTTCAACTGGTTTAGTAGATACGGATAATTAATTGGAAACACATTATATATTTGTAACAGCTTATGAGATGAAATTTCGAAAAATCCTGAAAATACTTCTTAGATATTTACGTACCGTAAGCGTCATTCTGAAGAAAAAAATCACCTCTATATCTTAACTTGTTTAGGAGGATTCAAGGATTGACTAAAACAGATTTTACGGCTTTTCACCCCCTTTATTTTCGAATTTCGCAAAATAAAAAAATTTGCTAATGTGCATTTGTTTGGGCAAGATTAGTGACAAGTTAATGAGACATCAGGGATTCATGAAAACACAGTTCACCACTTTTTATCCTCTTAATTTTCGAATTTCGAAAAGGCCTTTCTTAGTGGGTGTCTATGGGTTAAGGGGAAGCTACCCTGATAATTTCGTGGTTCTAGGTCCAGCGGTTAGGGTTGTGCGTTGGGTGAGTCAGGACACGTTATATATATATATATATATATATATATATATATATATATATATATATATATATATATGTATATATGTATATATAAACACACACAATAAAGAGTTGTTCAGGCGTACCACACAAACTGCCGGCCAACAACAAAGCAAAGTAAGATGAGCCCACAGCTACTTGCAGTCTCTAGTCTGCTGGCAGGCGATAATGTAAACTATCAGTTTCCTGGCGGGGCGGGAAGTTAGGCCACTTTTGAACTGGCGTCTCGTGCGTCTGTATTGATTGCCGCGGTGCAATCCAGATGGCGGTGGTGGAAGGCCGTTATTACTACACATGCACTCGTCCATGTTTCAAAGGCAATTGTGCGACTGTTCCGTTGCGCCAGAGCGAGCGACTCGGTATTTACGTGGCAACAAACTGCGCGTTTCGCAAGACAGATGACTTCGAGAGCCGTGGAAGTACACAAATGTGACTTTCATTCGTGTCACTTCGTTCTACACTGCGTCGTTTCTAACAAGTGGATGGGCCAATTACAGTTCATTTACTACCATACAGGACCTCAGTTGTACTTACTGACATCGGACATGTCTCCACAATGGTCGCAGGGCCGTAGCCAGGATTTTATTTACGAAAAAAAAAAAAAAAAAAAAGGGAAGGGGGAAGTGTTTATTTAGTACCACCAAACTACAGAGAGGGGGTTCCAAAAGTCTTGGATTTTAAATTGCTAATTGGTGCTGATAAACGATTTTCGAATCAGTATATTGAATATACATATCTATATACAAAAATGAACACTGACTGACTGACATATCAAACTGCAGCCCAAACCACTGAACCTAGAATCGTGAAATGTTTTGTGGGGGTTCCCCTCAGGTCGTATGCGAGCACTAAGAAGGGATTTTTCGAAATTCGACCTCTAAGGGGGTGAAAAGGGGTGAAATGTATTTCCGAAGGAACGTCGATAGAGCTCGAACACGACGGCCTATCATCGTGGTTTTTACTTTAATAGGACACTCGTAAAAATTCATATTGGCCAATTTAAGAATTTTTTTGAAATTCAACATTTAAGGGGGTGAAAATACCTTAAATGTGTTTCCGATTAACTATCTATATCTATCGAATCCTTCGGTATAAAGAGTTGGTATTCACTTAAAAATATTGCTTACATAAATACCCAAAAAGCAGTTTTAGGATTATTTGAAATTCGACGCCCAAGCAGTAAAAAGGGGCAAAGTGTGTTTGTTATGAATCGTCTATATCTTTGAAACACAATTGGTTATCGTCGTGATTTTTACTTTAATTGGTTACGTATACAAAAACAAAATTTATTCAATTTAGCAAACAAAGATTTGAAGCGCTAGAAATACTACCAACCGATAATACAATGGAAGAGGTGACAGCAACAACATTTTTAGGATTATATATCGATAAACGTTTAACATGGACTTAACATATTAATAATCTGGAAAAAAGACTTTCTTCAATATGTTTTTATTAAGATCTTTAAGGGAAATAGTAAACAACAGGATATTAAAATTAGCATACTCTGTACATTTTCATTCTATAATGAGGTATGGCATTGAATTTTGGGGGAATGCATCGGAAAGTAAAAAAATCTTTGTATTACAGAAGAAAGCGATTAGAATTCTGGCAGGGGTTAACAAAACTACTTCTTGTAGAGAATTATTTAAAATGCATAATGTACGTCCTTTTTATAACGAATACGTAATATGTGTACTTAATTTTGTTAAAAAAAAAAAAAAAATGAAAATGATTATCTGAAGAATGAAGCTGTGCATAGCCATGGCACTAGAAATGCATTCAGATTAAGGATAAACCAACACTCAAGTACAATGTTTAAAAAGGGTCTGTATCACTCTGGTCCACGGTCGTAGAAGAACAGGTCTGGACACTCGCCTGGATATTTGACCCCCTTGTTGTTTGGCTGCAGTTCACCAAGTTACCCAGAATATTGTGTTTTATTGGCGCTGATGTTAGGGCGGTTGGACTAAACTCCGCCCACTTCCTTTCCGCTAAGATAATGAAATACTTTCTTCGCTCATCATTTTAAGAAAAGGCTCCAGCAATCTTTATTTACTTTATAAATTAAACAATGGAAAAAAGTGGGCGGAGTTAGAGTCCGACCGCCCGGATTACAGCGCCAAAAAGTAGTACAACATTCTCGGTAACTTGACGAACTACAGCCAAACAACAAGGGGGTCAAGTAAAATACATTGTTAGATAGGCGAGTGTCCAGACCTGTTCTTCTACGACCGTGCTCTGGTCTATGTTTCTATAATAAATTACCAAAAAGCTTAATTTTAGAAAATGACTGTAAAAATTTTAATAAACTGCTGTTTGAATTGTTCGATACACAGTGTTTTTATAATGTAACAGAAATTGATGAATATCTGTCTATAATATAATAAATATAATTGATGTCTATGCTGATAAATTCTGAACTAATGAAAGCTTACTATGGAAGTCATTATTGTCATATGTAGACTTTAAGCCTGGATTGTACTGCCATGATTATATTATTTTGACACTCCTGTCACAAACAATGTAAACATTGTTAAACTATGAATGTATTTCTTTCTATGTTTTTTAAAGATGTCACTGTACTGCTATATTACTTTTAACATATTAGTATAATCTTAATATTTGTAAATGATATTAATTTAATTTTTGTTAATAGAGGTGTTAACCTGTATGTATATTGCAATCATATGACACGTTCCATAGCCCTATGGCTCTAGCCATACTTTTGGGCTCAAAGGAACAAGAAATAAATAAATAAATGTCTATGACAGGACTCCAAGACGTTTCGAAATTCTTTTTTTAAGAGGGTGAAAATACGAGAAATGTGTTTTCGATTATTCCTCTATCGAGATATCGAAGTGCTCTTTGCTTTAGATTGATGCTTATGTATATATATATATATATATATATATATATATATATATATATATATATATATATAATTATATATATATAATTTAAATATATTTTCCGAATTCGAACCCAAAGAGATAAAGAAAGGGTAAACTGTGTTTTCGATTCACAATCAATATATATCGACCATTGATTTTTATATAGCTACGAGATTTTTGTTTAAGTTTGATGCTCACTCAAATACCTATAAAGTTACTCCACGAATTTCTAAATTCGCCACATAAGGAGTCGAAAAGGGGTGAAAAGTTTTTACAGTTAATCGCCGATATATCTTGAGCCCAGCGGGCGATTGTCGTGTTGTTCACGTCCAAGAGACAACAATAAAGTAGTCTAAAACGTGATTCAAGTGTTTTCGAAATTCACTCACTTAGTGGTGAAAAGACCTTGAATGTGTTTTAGATAAATCATCGATTTCTATCGAACCCGTCGAGATATACAGTTAATTTTTGCTTCAGGATGATGATTACAGAAATGATCGCAAAACGGTTTCAAGATTTTTCGAAATTCAAACTCTCAGTACTGTGCAGGGATCATATGTTTTTTTATGGATGATCGCTTTCGATTCTACTGAACGGGCTACCGTCATGATTTGCACTTCAGTTGTATACTTATACAAATGCCTAACGTGTGAAATTAAAATATCTCGAAATTCGTGACCCAAAGGGGAGAAAAATTTTTTTTTCTATCAACCCACGATATCTATCTAACCAGTAGATATATTGAGGTGTTGTTCGCGTCAGAGTGATGCTTACGTAAGTATTTAAAAATTATATGTAAGTTTCTTTACTTTATAAGATAACTTGATTATTAATAATAAAACTAAGTTTTTAAAATTTCAAGGTAGATAGCCCGAATAAATTATATAGTAGTTTCACTCTATAGTAACCTATCGAGACGTGTTGTACAACCTCTATGAACCCAGGACATGAATATTTTTAATTAAATTTGTTTTCATGAATTATTTCGACGTTGCGGGAGGTTCTGGGCTCGAATCCTGCTGCAGAGTTAGCTCAACTAGCAGCTTTGTCATTCTAACATTCTTGATGACGTGTACAAAGCATATTTTATCTGATAGTCCTTATACGCTGCGAGTGTAAAACCCACTGCAGGATTTTGGGAGGTGTTCGGAGCCTAGGCCCCCCTTACTTACGCCTTTGTTGAATGTGTTTGGACACCCAAAACACCTCCAACCCCTTCTCCACTCCCCGGCTATGGTCCTGTAAATACGTATATAAAACGAGCCTAAATGTGAACAAATTACGTTGAGCAATTGAACTTGTTTTGTATTGTACTAGCAAAAATGTTTGTTAGCTGGTTTCTCAAACAAAGTTATTGCTCACAAGAAATATGCGAGTTTAGTACGGCGTACTTTTGTGTGAATGTAGTTAAAAGTGTATGAGGTAAGCGTGTCTCATTTTGCTTGAAGGTGTTCAAGTGGCAAAAATACATAAGTTTATATTTGTACAACATAACTATCGTTAATGTTATAGACGTTTCTTTTGAACACATTTTACACTAGTGAACGTTTTTCTTAACTCCCCATAGCGGCAGGTTACAGTCAAAGTTGCAAGTTACGGGAACATAGAAATAACAAAAATCAACTGACTTACTCCAATGAAATAATTTACACTGAAGTAAGGTACTAAAGGCCATGTGCTAAAAGATTTAAAAACACACAACAAAGTACCTTTGTATTATTTCTAATTGCTATAAATTAATAAAACTGTCATTACTTTCAGACTTTTTAAACACACAGGAATTTCATTGTTTTAAAATCTTTTACTGTGTTGACCTTTGATTTTATTACCACATATGAATACACTGTACTCGACTGACTATGAAACACCTCACCCAGCTAAAGCGATGTACATTTGTCAGCACAGGGAGAAACATTTATCAGAAACATACAAAGGTGCAAGTAATAAAACGGTAAAACAAAAGCACTAAAATCGCTTGTCCGTTTGTGTGTGCCTGAAAAATTTCTACAACTATCCTGTATACATCGCCTGTAAATGATTTCTTTTTTAATTATCTAGTATTTGTTGTTGACACGAGAATCACTGAAATGTAAACATGTCGTCTTCTATTAATACTTGATAACATTTTTGGCCAATTCAATTTAAGGACTTAAGTTGTTTAATATACAGCAGACTCTCGATTATCCTATTTGCGGAATATCCGCGCAAAATATTTCACTTAAAAAAATAATACATTGTGAATTTTTTTTTGGCTATTTATAAATACATGCTGCGTTTTCTCGCACAATGTTCACCAACGTGTTATGCCGTATTTTTAAAGGCTTGAAGAAGATTTAAGTATTTTACAGCAGGCGAAACAATCAATGTCGCTCATGAATGGATGAACGAGATTTTTAACTTCGATAAATAAGATATCCGGTATTTTTATTACTTGTGTTTTTAGATTATTATCGCATACCCCTAATCATTAATGCGAATAATCGAGAGTCTGCTGTATTAAATTTTTACCCTTTATTGCAGGAATGTATTGACCATCTTTCTTTCTGCTAAGATCTAAGAAAGGGTAAACGTGGATTATCTGGGGCTTTTGGATTATCCAAGGCATCGATCGGCCCCATCATTAGTGCGGATAATCGGCAGTCGGCTGTACGTGTATAAGTCGCCTTGTATATTCCTTATAATTATATTGTTACCCGTCGGTCGGGTCTATTTTGATTCTTGGTTCGTAACTTCACAAGTCAAACTGAAATTGAAAGATGAAACTTAATGTTCATAAATAAAATACATCAAATGATTTTGGTGCGCGCGAGAGACGGCTCGCAGAGTGTGCGTATGTCGCCCGCTTGATCTCAAATGATGCTCCCTTTCTTCCAATAGACTACCGCTTTTGCAATTTACAAAAGATTATTTTAAAAGGGGCCCGTCTCTTTGCCATAAAATCACACTACAGCGTGTTTGAAGAAAAAGTTTTACGCCGAAACTAATACACGTGTGTTCACGCCGTTTGTCTACGTAAAGAACACACACTTCAGACGACTGCCCTTAAGTACTTTCAAGACAACACACGTATTAGAAATCCCCTTTTAGGGCACGTCAAAATGGTTCAAAACGGGGTTTTCAGGCTGCAATAGCGGAAAATATACTAGCCGAATACATGTGAAACCACTTAAGAGTAGTGCATTGGACTTAAGTAAAGTGATTTCGTAAATAAAACAATAGGGTCACGACTTAAAGTCCTATAGGAAATTAGTTTTTCCGCGAAGACTGCACGCCTTAAGCGTAGAGGCGACGCACCGTTGTATGGCCCATACGTCGCCGCCCTTAGCACCATACCTCACTCACACAAACACGTGTGCCACGAGGCGGGCCCCTTAAGACGCGCAGTTGCCAGACCAATCCCCGACTCTCGGGCTCAGCTGGTCAGGCGAAGCACTCCATAGATAAGAGATAGTCTCTGGGATGTGTACTCGCGTCACGTGGTCCGGTCGCCTCCGTGGCTTCCTACCGTCTCTCCGAGTGCCAGTAACCTCCGCCTAAACTCCCTTGGCCAATCACAGGCCAGCTCGCAGACAATGGCTGCCACCGGTCACCGTCTCCCGCCCCGCGTTTATTAATTTCTTTTCCATTTCTTATGACAATGCTTATAAATACATATTACAGTTATAAGATAACATTAAACGAACACAAAAATTTTGATATTAAACATAATCTTGAATCATAACCTATAACGATTTTTAGCATCTTACTCTATATATATACATATATATACATATATACACATATATACTATGTACACACATATATTTGTATACACATAGTACATACATACATATATATGTATACATATATATATATATGTATACATATATATATATGTATACACACACATATATATACACATATATATGTGTATATATATATGTGTGTGTATGTATATATACACATATATATGTATACACATATATGGTATGTATGTATGTGTACATGAGATCGATAAACTCTTCCACTGTTCAACAGATCACCATGAAACTTAGCACGCATGATGTATTTTTTCATTGAGATTGTTTTTATTCAATCCATTATACTCTAACTCTCTACTAGATGGCGCTGCAGCTCATAATCCTTGCCTTTCAACCGATAGCCATGAAAATTTGTATAAGTAGATATTTGATCACTGATAATATTTTAGCGATATCCATTTTGCTGTCTCGCCACTAGTTGACGCAGCAGCACATCAACTCTATACTTCTATACCTAGCTTCCGATTATGGCGTACAGGGCATAATATAGTGGAGGGGGGGGGGTAAGTTTCAATCTGACCAAGTATATTTTTATGTATACACTGTCAGGACGTCTGCCGGGTTTTGCTGGTATAGCACGGGCGGCTCTGGATAAACTGAGCACTTGTGAAACCATAATGAAATTTTTTCTTTTCGATAATTGGATGGCATTATGCCTCAACCAGCTATGAGCCAAATATTAGCTGTAAATAACAATGTGTTTAAAAATGCGTAGCTTTGAGTAGTTCTTATGAGAGGTAGGCCTATTTTATTCTTATAAAGAAAATATTTTGAACACGCTACATGACCAGAATACATTAAGACAGTTTTAAAACTGAAAATGTTTTCATCTGTATTACGCAACACAATCTATTGGCGCATAGCTGGTTTATGCATAATGTAGTCCAATTCAAGGTTTCGTGCCAATTTTTTAAACAAACAAAACAATGCAATAAATAATCTAAGAGCATAGAAAGTATTGTACTCAAAAGTTCGTGTCAGAGTTTTGCGGACCATATCGGGTTAACGTAGCATGGACTTGGTAATGAGAAGTATGTTTAGTGAGTACATGTATAGAATGTGTGTAGAGCAGTGTACATGACTCGTGTATGTATGTGTACAGACGCGGCACTAGAGGCGTTACTACAAGAGGTGGTGGCTGCGAGCAACAGAGGAGTGTCTGCTACACGCAATGTGTCTGGAGAACCTAACTGGAGCTTCGGACAGTCGCTCTTCTTCTCTACCACCGTCGTCACTACTATAGGTCTGTGCCAACATCTGTAATGGAATACAAGTTACATTCATTCGCCTCTGTATATTACTATTTAAAGTACAAATAACCCACACAAGAAAGTTTGTAGGAATACTACTCTATGTAGAAATACAATATATCTGTTTAAACATTTTTGATAGCACAGATTTATCAATATTGATAGACATCCTTAATAATTCCAAAATTACCCAAATTAATGGTGAACCTATAGTATACGCCATTAAACAATACTATACATATTCGCTAAAACTTTAATTTGAATATCAATAATACCAAATTAGTAACTTTACAAATACGATCCTAATTTACAAACCTTGAAGTCCTTGTCGTGAAGTCTCTTCTTCAACCATCTCAGTTGCACAATTTTATTTTGTGCATTTTCCAGTGGCAGAAGTATATATCACTTCTAACACATTAATTCCGCCCTCCCCCCACATTTTTAGCACCACTGTGGTCAGTTCTTCCCTTTCAATTTCAATATATTAGTATCGAAATTTCAATATCATAGTCATAGTAAATTTCAATAACAGTGTTAAATCCAATATATTGAGGTTTTAAATATAATTTCAATATTTAAACCAGTGGCGATGCGTGACGTAATTTGAAAGGCAAGCTACTAATCATATTTGCGACTACCAGGATTTTAGCTCTTAAAAAGGCAAAGAGGGCTTAAAACTAGGAGTATTTTTAACGGAGAGAGATAATAAAATCGACTATAGCATATTCTCTGGCAACAAGCATGGCATAACAACTGACGTAACGGAAATCGTAACGGCTTGTATTACTCTTTATAGTGCCTTAGCTTGTATGGCAGCTGTTAAGGTTAATTCTACTACAGGTTAGAAAGAAAATAGGCTTACGTTTTCTTATGGGAGAGATTGGCACAGGGAAAATTTCTGCCACCTTAGTAAAATTAAATTTAAATAAACTTAATAATTATATTTGTAATTTAATTTTGAAGTGAAAAGAAACCAATTTCGCCTTTTAAATAGTTAACTTAATGAAACTTAAAATTCAGGAAAGCTCTGTGATTGGTCAGTTTGGTGCATTAGCGATACCAGCGCTCAAGTGGCAGAAATTTTCCCTGTGCCAAACTTATAACATTGATCTTTCTAACCTGAAGTTGAATTAACCTTACAGCTGTTAAGCGGTGTCGCGTCAAAGATTCATTATAAGAATGCGTGAAGGCAATATAACGGGATGTCGGGATACCTAATACCTTAAGATAAAACCAAGGAGCCAGCCAGAGAGTGGGTCATATTTTCACGTTACTATCTACAGAAAGCCACGTTAGCGGGGGCGTGGTTTAGGGGAAGGGGGAAAATCTCCCCTGGATTTAGAAGGATATGTGTATACATTTTCTTTTATAATTTGTTATTTACATAATACTGACGTGAACACGTAAAACCGAAGTTTTATTAATATAGTTTCTAATTTATACATGTTTAATTAATAAAAAAGATGCAACAAGGTCACTGTCAAAAAAAAAATCATGCCCCCCCCCCGACCCAAGAAAAAAACAAATGACGCCCCTGCGCGTTGGGAAATCACGGCTGGTGAAGTGGCCGATGTTCGAGGCCACTTACTGCAAAGTTACGGCATGCGCATTATTATAAAAATCACTCTCATAAAGCCTTCGTTTAATATCCTGCCATCAACACTGTTTGTTGAAAGATTTTTGTATTTTTACAAAGAAAAGTTTAGGAAGCCCAGTTGCCAGTAAAGCCTTAGTAATACTAACTTTGCAAAATTTAAAAATTTTCAAAGTTAGTTTTAGTGTTACTAAGGCTTCTTTTGGCAACTGGGTTTCCAAAATGTTTTATTGTAAAAGTAGCCTACTAAAAAATTACAGTCAACAATCGATCTCACAAGGATAGTTCAGATCTGGTTATGATAACTGAGCACAAAACACCATTGTCGAAATTAATTCTGCTACATTTACAAAAATTTCGAATGAAGATAAATTTAAAATAAGATTACAAACATGTTGACTTACGTAAATTTGAGGTGTTTGCCTACCTTCTCTGATGAGGTCACAGCTTTGTAGAATAGTAAAAACACTGCTGGAAAGAGGTTTGCTAAACCACACACACAACACTTGAATCCACGTTTCCGTTTCATTCATTTTATGTATCTTGGATTTTCGTCTCACAAGACCATTTTTAATTCCTAGTTTACATAGCGCAGCTAATAACGGTAAATTTCAACCCACAATAACCAAATAAAATAAAATACGATAATATTCACTTGGCAGTATTACCGTGCAGCGCGGGAACTTTGCTATTCGGAATAAAGTGAGCACTAAAGATTTAACTTTGAAAAAAATCACTAGCCGTTACTGCATATAAGCCAACATTAACAACAGTTTTAATTCTTGAGCTGCGTGTGTCGTGTGTTTTTTTAGTGACGGTTTTAATTTAAAAGTTCGAATATACTATGCATGGATTTACGAGATTCGTAATGGTAATTAATAGCGCCGTTAGAGTAGACGCAGAGAAACCAGTGTTATAAGACGTTAACTCCCAGGCATTTATAACTAAGATTACTACTGAGTATAGCATGTATTCAGCCCCGTGCATTTAATGAGTACATATTGTAGCTAAAATTTATCGGAGCAGTGTAACGTAAATGTAAACATTGTACAAGCCTATGTAAATAAAAGCACGTGGCAATGTTGATGTTTACATGTAGCGGAAAGATATAAACTGGCAGAATATAGAAATTAATCAGGGCTTTTTTTAGTGCTCACTTTATTCCGAATCACCTATACCATATTGGATTCGTAACTTGTAAAACAAACTACCGGTGACCAGTGTTGCCAACTGAAGTTTACAGGAAACCACTAATGGCATTGGAATATCACCAGAGATCTATCCTATCAATAGAAAATAAATTTTCCACTTTACTAGTACCCATTTAAACAGTTACAAAACTTGACCGGTAATACATTATCTGAAATCACAGTTACTGGTAACAAAATCACTAAAGTGGCAGTTCTGCTAGGTTCGGCTATATTCGAATCACTTCGGTGAAAAAGCACTGCAATCGTAGCTTCTAACCTACGGCCGTGCTTCTAACACAGCGTCCCGTAGCTTTCCCCTCCCGTGCGTTATTGGAAGCGCTTTTAAACAGCTTACTTTTGTTTACGAGTTCTTATCTCCCGATTGACAGTGTTGACTGTTGTAACCCGAGCGGAATTCGTAAACGATACACCTATCTGCACGATTCATAGTTAGCTTCATATAGTAGAGACAAGGTTGTAAGTAAATATTTATTATAGCCAGAGCATTATCAGGAAGCTGCCTGGGCAAGCAAAGGCTTGCCTTGCTTACCCTGACGAGACGCCACTGAATGACTTCAATAAAATTGTAGCACTGGTACCAATATATCAATATACCAAACAGCCCTAGTATAACATAGGGAATGTTAAGTGCCAGTCCCAGTACAGTGGGTCTATCTGTAGGATCCCAGTTGGTGGACCAGGCGATATAACAAAAGAAGGGATGTACAAAGCTTGTGTGGTACCTAAGTTCTCATTATATCTTAACATGGTGTACTTTATATATGATTAAATAACTGTTTATTAAAATAAAATACTGGTACACTGTTTAATTTACTTTAGTTTACTCCATTTCACATTTCAGTAAATAAATGTTGACAGCTCTGGGAGTGTTACAGTTTACACGATACAAGTTCACAATTACTTTGCAAATGGTGAAACTGACATTTCATCTTCCTATTGAACCCAAAATTGTTGTCTCCGATACGGCGTAAAACATGAACAATCCACTTGAGTAGTGTAAAAACTTACTGAAAGGTATACGAGTCAAACAACAGTGACATATCTTCTAAGTAAATTATGATCCAGGTACAGATAACCATACAAAGCATGCATTTACACATACGTGTGCTACATAAATACTGTCCGTTGAATATTTCACTCAACCTCTTCTTCGCTATGATTTAACAGTCTCGTTATGCCACTATTGTCTACATCCATGCGACCGTAGTCCCATATGGCTGTGAAGATTTTTTAATGTTTTCTAGGTTCAGACCTGAACAGATTTCTTTTTACGAGGCTAGTTTAGAGTCAGCCTGCATGGCCATTCACGTTCCAATAGGTAGATGTAAGCAATAACAAAGTTGTGGTGTTATTGGCTGTACTGTCAACCTGTTTAACAGTGACATTAAGGGCCCTCTCTAGATAGGCTGAGTTTGTGTGTGTGAGGCAGAATATCGATGGACTGATACGGGTGCTGCTGACTGGCATATGTAATGCACTTTCACCTTCCACACAAGCCACTCACCTGACATGCAGTACGGTACTTTTTCTATGCGGCTTTAAGAGGGCGTAGTACTAAAGCACTAAAGAATTAATATATAACTATAGGTTTCTTGAAACCAATTTGTGAAAATTAAACAATAGCAATCCTTGACAATAGTTTTAGCCAACGTTTTAAAAACAAAATTGTTTCCAGTGTTATGAACTTTTGAGGCACAATCTCCGACGACGGAACCTCGTGCATTTAACTGCGGTGCAAGAGATCATCCGTAATGAATTAGTAATTTTGGATAAATATTTACTCATAAAGTTGGCAAATACAATTATTTAGGATTGTCATTGAGTATTTTATCCATATTGGCTGCAAACAAAGTGTAGAAATCTATTTATGTTTTCAGCATTTATTTATCTACCACGCACTCTTAAGTGTTGACCAAATTATTCTATTTGTAGGCACCATAGTCAAGTGTAACGCTCATATCTATTGCTGTGATTTTCAAATCAGGTTGTTATTTTTCACAACAATGTTGCAATGGATAAAAAATTATCCTATAAACAACCAGCACTACTTGTATTTTGGTGGAAGAGTACAATTCACAGATTACTTAGTGCAGTGAAAGTACACTTCACATTGAACCACCAACACATTCCTTACTTTACACACAAACATAAAACAAGGGCAGTCAGCTTTCAAAGTGATCTGGCTTACTCTGGCAGGTTACTTTTCGTAACTGCCTCTTTAAAATATTGGTAGGATTTACTTGTGGCCTCTCCTGAGCCAGGGAGGTGGACTAAAGTTGGTGTAAGATGACAAACTGGTCTACTCAGACATGAGAGAATAGTACAGATGATGCATTAGCTGCCTATACTGAGGCCAAGCCCACTTTGTTGGTTCAAGTAGAAATATGGCAGAGTGCAATCTGCTGTTCCTGTATGTGTATTAGGAAATGAGGTTATGGTTGGCCAAACCACAGCCGCATTATACACATTGCTATGGTAACAAACAATATATTTCCGGTATCAATATGGCGGATGGGCTCCTCCCTCTTCCATCTCGAGGCCTCATACCCCTCGTCCTAAGACGTGTGTTATTCTCCATCTGTATGTTTCTCTAATCTCTGGGTCTACTACTCGGATGAAAGGTACTTCAGGTCATTGTGGTTTGCCCCAGCAGTTAGCACCCCAGTTAGATTGGCAACCAACCCGTATAGGATAACTCACCCCATATAGGATAAGACAGCACAAAATGTACTGAGATTATAGGGAACAGTGTGACAGATAACGGAAGTCTGATGTCTGTCCTGGTGCTCCTGTGTGGTTGCTATATGTCAAGTGTGTGTGTGTCTAATGCAGGTTATGGTCACGTGACGCCACTGTCCAAGGGAGGCAAGATCTTCTGCATGGTGTACGGTGTGCTGGGCATACCTCTGACCTTGGTGCTGCTGACGGCGCTGACGGAGAGACTGATGTTACCCACAACGGCGCTACTGCAGTGCCTCAATTCTCGCCTGGGTCACCTCTACCAACCCTTCAACATCCGACTACTGCACCTGTCGCTAGTCGCCACGTTCCTCGTGGGAGTCTTCATGTTGGCCCCAGCTGCAGTCTTCTCCAGCCTAGAACCAGGTTGGGACTTCCTAGACTCCTTCTACTACTGCTTCATCTCTCTCACCACTATC
Source organism: Medauroidea extradentata (assembly GCA_003012365.1). Classification (NCBI taxonomy): domain Eukaryota; kingdom Metazoa; phylum Arthropoda; class Insecta; order Phasmatodea; family Phasmatidae; genus Medauroidea; species Medauroidea extradentata. The sequence continues at coordinate 44,172 of PNEQ01002597.1, read as the reverse complement.
GGCTTGGGTGATTACATCCCCGGAGACTCCTACAACCAGCCGTACCGGCCCGTCTACAAGGTCGCCACTACAGGTACTCTTCCCTTCCCTTTCTACCTTCTACTTACCAGCACGTGACATTACAAGGGCTTGCAATCTTGACAAATCTCATTGCAGTGTTTTATATACCAGTATTCTGCACCAGAACTATTCAGTATGTTCCCAGTGCACAGAGCTACAAAAAGAAAACATTTCACAGGGAGAGGTTGAGATAACATCACGTACTTAGAAACACTACATGCATCCAAGCCTTCCAGCATTACTAAATATACCCTTTCACACTACTACTGTACATCTGACGATCTACTACTCGGTGGTCGAGTGGTCAGACCTCTCGCCTCGCACAAAGGTGATCCAGGTTCGATTCCTGGTGGGGTTGGTCACTGATTTTTGGTTGTGGGAATCGTGCCTGATGATACTGTTGGTCGGCAGGTTTTCTTAGGTGCATTCCATTTCCCCCACCCTTTCATTCTGGTACCGCTCCATTCTCACATCATGTCACCCCTCACCAGTGCTGAAGACCTCGATGTAACGTGCTGACCAAAATTCATTCTCACTCTACCTTAAAGATCCTATAACAACATGGACCACACTAAGCTGAACAAAAAAGTGTAAGTGGTGAATTGTGTGCAGGTTCGACAAGTGGATTATATATATATATATATATATATATTCATAGGACATAAACATATATTACATGGGATCAACTTGACATCCATTTTTCCTGGAGATGTCCACTTGATATTCAAAATGTGGATACCTCGTAACAAATATACCATATTTGCCCGATGGATATTTACAGGATATCTGCATTCCAACTAAATATGTGCACAGTAATAAACAAGTTTAAATTTATGTTGTAAATATGTTTAAGATATACATAGACATATAGCCACAAAATTTACAATATAGAGTTCTTTAAAATTTTGACGTACTGGATAACCATAGACTATGTTTCAAAGGCATGGATCCAGCAATGAGTTTTAGAAGGGAGGGGCGAATTACCATAAAATAAAACTTTTGAAATTTTTTCAAGAATAGAGCCACTGCAAGACGACAGTTCTTTGGCGAGATCATTTACATTTTTCCTTATAAATAAGTCAACGTCATTCCGAAATAATCCACCACCAAGTTCACTTTTACATTCTTTACATTATACATATCTGCATTTTTTTGGGCTTTTAGGGGAGGGTAGGGGATATTGCCCCTGTGTGGAAAGTACATGGTAATGGTGATAAGACTTATAATGATAACGTAGCCTTCCCTTTTTGAAGTTGTGTTGTTAATCCTGTGAGATGTGAATAAATTTGAAACTGTTTGTTACGAGGGGTGTTGCTAAGACAACAACTAAACTAGTTTAGCCACATACAGTAAGATATGTATAAGCAGAATGAACCGGCAGAGTGCAAGGGAAGTGTGATGTTGCAGTGTACCTGCTGGTGGGCCTAACCTTCATGATGCTGATGCTGACTGTCTTCTATGACATCCCTCAACTCAACTTTGGACTGTTCTTCATGATGCGCTCGGACGAGACAACCGGTGACCCAGAGAAGGTCCGCCTGCAGACGCCCGGAGCTGTGGGACCCAAGTACACCCAGCAGCTGGATGACGGGGGTGGTCGCCGAGCGGTCGTACGCGTCAAGTCCCGCCGAGATGACTCACCCAGCCCTGAAGATACGACCCCCGTTCACGCTCGCCCTTGAACGCTCCTGCACTCTGCCCTGGCACCTGTCATCCCCTATCGTCCTGCTGCTCGGACGAGCGTGACTCTTGCAAACACCAGAGTGGATCTTCATTAGCAGATACTGTCGTCTATTATGTTTCATTTTATCAGAGGGTAAGAATGGGAGCTGGTTATTTCTTAAAGCTATTGGAGAGTAAAATACAACCGCTGGCGTACGTCACGCTTCTATCTGTGACTTGGCCAAACACGAGGTTAAAAAAAAAATATTGAATGAAATTTCATGAACCCTATACTGTCACCCGACCCTTTTTAGTCATGATATTGGGACCTGAGTATTTATAAGGAAAGTATATTTTTGCTTCTAAAAATAGAATTTTAAAATATTCTCATGGAATAAGATATTTTGAAGGTCGTAACAGAATTAGTTTACTTTCACATTTTTCTGATAAACAAATGTTCTTGCACTTACGTAGTGACTGCATTGTCATTCTTGGCAGAGTACCGTCAAGCCCAAATCTGATATACTGTGTGTTATAGTCAAGATGTACTGTGTGTATATATTGCGTCTCATGTCATACTGCAAACTGCTTCAAAACTACAGACCATGTGTATGTTACCCAGTCAACCATATCTAACTTAAAAGGGAATCCTTTAGTCTTATAAATGTGGTGTAACATAGTTAATCTAAAGCACATGTAAACTACATGTGCTATGTGAAACTAACTCAAAATCCAGTTGCTGTAAATCACAAATGTGTCTATGATGGAACTGTTGTAGTCTAATAGCTCATGAATTCCACTTTCATATCAACAACACAGTTACATATTTACACCTGTCAAACAATTATTTTTATTACCCAGACATCTTTCCAGTTTAATGTACCGTACCTGCCAAAGCTAAGTGGGAAAGTTCTGGACTTTGAGACACCCACAGTTATATCATTAGTGAGCAGGACCTACTAATGGGTTTAAATACCTGAAATCTTTTTAATTGTGAGTATGAGACGTGTCCACAGTGTCTCTACTACCCAGGTACGTAGCTGTGTCCTTGGTAGCAGCGACTATGTTCCTACTGAAGAGGAAATAATAGCACATAATAGCCAAGTGTTCGTTGAAACAAAAAACTCGGAAGAACAAGCAAAATCGCATTGTTTATTTGTTAACTACTGGAGAATCAAGTATAATTATCACAATTACTGTTCTACGCTTTTCACTTTAGCAAAAGTTCTACACAACTCTGTGATACAACGGGAGTACAGGTATATTTTTGTGGGAAAACAATGGTTTATATTTTATTTATTAACTCTTCTGCCGAGTAAAATCTCAAAATCTCTCGAGGTAAAAGTAATCAGAGAATAACATTGACATAACAACCACCATTCGAAAAGTGTTAAACACATTAACACTGAATTTGTGATGAGATGGACAATATTTCTGTGACCTGTACGACAGTCACAGCTATGTTCACTTATTACTATAAAAGTTGCAAATGGACCATTAACATTATTTCTCCAATTTTAAATTACACTCCAAGTTCACAATCAATAACATTAATTATGCATCGTCAGTATTTCCAGTTTGTTTACTTGAATTCATGTCTTTAAAAAAAAATTAACAAAGATTTTGTATATACACATTTGCAAGTAAAAGTTTTAGGGAACATGTAAGCATTTGTATGCCATAAGCAATAAATTCACAATAAATACACATTCATATTTTGAGCTTGTATGTGTATCACTTTTTTAAAATTGTTCTCCAAAAAGTGTAAACATCCATGCACGTTATATATTAAAATAGAGGTGCATATGTCCGCCAAATGTAAAATCCACAGATTTTGTTAGCGAAAACAAATACTGTACTTCAGGTGCAGCTGTGTACTTCTGCAAATAATTTGTTAGGATACCACACCCTATAATTATATATTCTCTAGAAAATATTTTTTTAGCAACTGCCTATAAGCTTTTACGCTGCTTTAAAGGATAGCAATATTTGTAATGTTCAATGTTGTTAAAATATTAATATGCTAGTAACAAAACCTCTAATAGCCAAGATGTATAAAGATAACCTTTAAAAGGTCCTGTATGCCTGATGTTAGTTTTCACCAACAAATGTCAAATTAGCTGTGATGTTTAAAGGTACTTTTTATGTCTGTATATTAAATGACTGTTGTATCGCTAGTCACATAACTAGTACAATGAGAACTCATTAACTGTTGTGTCAGCACATTAAAGTGTCAAACATAACCGTAGGGTCCACGTTAACAATAAAAGTGACCACATGCGCTACCTTAAGTAAACTTTAAATCAATTTGTAAATTTATAATTCTCCCTATCAAGCAACTTTACACCTAAGAAAATGAAAAAGTTTTTGCCAACGTAGTAAGACGGTAATGTTACCATAATGTTCAGGGCTGTAGGCAGGGTTTGTGTTTGGTGTAGCAATGAAGGGGGGGGGGGGGGGAGAGAAGGGTGAATTTGTAAATGTTATAAAGTAACACTAATTCCCCCAATATGGCAGGGTGTCAGGGAAATCACCCTCGGGAAAATTAGATAGTACTATTTAAGAAGTTCCATAAGTTTCCAAGGGGTCTGGACCCCATGGTTAGGCTACGTCGCTGCTCTGTAGTTCTTGTCACATCCTGGCTGTAACGTCACTCGTCACACTTGTAGAACAAGCGTGTCTGAAGCTAAGATACACTAACTTTGATTGCCATTCATCGCAAAGAATTATGCAAGTAATCAAGTTCCTTAGGCAGTTACGAAAAGTCACTCTGTTAGCCTGGGTAGAGCAAAATTTCAACCAGAGTTTAAAAACTGACCTGAGGGAAGTTTGCTTGCGTCCAAATGTGAACCGAGCTAATTGTTAGCACGTGTTCAAAACACATTAACCTCTAGTGAACGAGCATGGTGGTCCATTGACTAAGAAAAACTTTATGTTTTCCAATATTTAAATTATATTATGAGGCAGTATCTAAGGGATATTTTTAATTCTGACAATACTGTCACAGATATTACAAGTTAAGAATTTTTTTACATTTTTTACTAATATGTACTCAAGTTTTATTGAATCACCTCACCGACACTGAAAGTAAATTAAAATGTCTCTAGGTTAGCACACTTAAGCTTTTATCAAGGTTTAAATTTTGAATATTTATTCATTACAATTAGGAACCCATAAATGTTGCGGAACTCCTTTATTATTACGAATTTCACTTTCACAATTGAAGCACAATTTATCTTTCACCTCCTGGAAGGTTCTGAGCCAGCAAAAGAAAAACAAGAAAGTGCATGCCCTATCACAATACACCACTGGTTTATCGAGCAACCAATAAGAATCAGTCTAGTTTGCAGGTCAGTGAAACCGCAACATTTCTCATCAGTAAATTGATAGCGTATAACATTTGTTATGTACTTCATAAGTAAGTTTAATCATTAAATCATGTTCTGTTGCAATGAATTTAATACTAAAGTCTCTAATTAAGAAATATTAGACACAAATTTTGTGCTCTATTTGATCATTATACAACAAATTAAATGGAAAAGCTCAACTCCACATTATTTCATGTCCTTAGATCTCAACTGTTCTACTCTTGCCAATTAACAATGAAAGAAAACATCGAAGCCCCAACAGTTTACTCATCACGACCAAAGTGGGTACAAATAAACTCATTGTAGAATGTGCACCGACAATCACGTCACAGTCACAATAAGGAATTTTATGAAAACACCAAAAAAAATCACATACCCATATTATGAGCATTGTAATGTAGGCTCAATGTACTTCCCTCCTAGTCATCGTCTCGAAATTATAGAAATAAACATTAAGTTTAAGAAAAATGTACTATTTATTCTCTGTTAATGTTAGGAAAATATTCTATATTATAGCATTTATCAATGTTGTAAAGCAATGAAATTGTACAATATTGTGACCTGTTATGTGGAAAAATGTATATACTGACTGTAAAGATATAATATACGTATATGTTTTGTGTATTGAATTATGTTATAAACACTGTAGGATGTCTGTCCTCAAGTAATTATTGTGTCCCTGTGTCTATTAAATAGCCTATTGTTTACTCAAAATGTCATTCTCAAGAGCATTTTATTGAATAAAATATGAGGTGAAACTGCATTCGATTCATGAAACCTTTAATGTGATTTACAAGATATCTAGAATCACTTCATGGAAGGGCGTCATTTA
>PNEQ01002597.1:9792-38150 GCA_003012365.1 Medauroidea extradentata | reverse complement strand
CCCCCCAAGAAAAACCTCAAATTACACCCCTGACTTCGTGTAGTGGTCCCCCCCCCCCTCCTGTGTTTCCTCTTACAATGCAATATTTTACCTGGTACACAAACTCCTAAGCGAGAATATCAAAGCAATGCTGAATGAAAATATTTCACAGAGATATCTACAGTATCAACATGTTCTCTTCTTGCAGCAGACTGGTCGATACTCAGAGGTATTAATGAATACAGGCAACATTGTAGGGGGGGCACAGTTTTATTCTGCCACCCCCCTCCAACCAATTTCATATATTTTACTTCAAAATAAGTAAAATAGTTCACAAAAGAATTTGTTATTATTTATTTTGTATTAATTTCCCTTTAGTAAATTAAAATCTGTCATTTTTAGCAAGGGAAAAATATGCACTTTAAAATTATGTGCTGAAATTAAACTCACCAGTTCAGTTCAATTTACTGACAATGACATACAGACAAACATGTTAAGTACGAAGTAAACCACGCAAGATCCTCCAACTTTACATTATAAAATAACTTTAAAGGCTGTTTCCTAACCTAAAAATTGATTACACTTTACTTATTAATGAATTAGCTTCTTCAAGGCAGATATTTCCTTCTTGTTCTAACTTTTTAAAACAGGATGGGGCAACTGCCAGCCCTTTCAAGACGGCACATGCCCCTCCCCTCCTCCGAGGACCCAACATTGCTCGATAGTCATTACTCAAGCACGTGCAAATATAAAAATTTAATTTAAAAAACAAACACGAACATGATAAAAACAATAGCTTGATACAGTATTGCCTGAATTTCTTTGTTAATTCTGTTTCCAGGCATCACAATGAAATGTTTTAAAAAATTGTTTATGACTGCATAGACTATGAATTCCTATTCACACAACTCTTTCATCTGTATACAGTTGGTAACAAAATCAGCGCAGAGTGACCAAGTAGAACCCTCTGTTCCACACAAGGTGAGGGACCTCACACTGTATAATAGGACATATTTTATCTCCTGACCTCATATACACACACTGTACAAGCCGTGCATGTAACTTGCACATGTGATAGCTGGTTTAGTTGACACACACAGTGCCAGTCGAAATACACATGGACAAGTGAGTTGAGATCTCACAACTGAGCAGTTAGGAAATAAATATGTAATTAGTGCAGTTTACAGTTTGGGCATATACATTGCATGTACGTAACGCAAGGACTGTCGTATGAGAAAAACTGGGAATCCACAAGCCAGTACAGTATCATATAACCGAGACGATACACTAGTGCATTTCAAACACGCTACATGAACATAAAAATAAGAATTAAAAGTTAATAGTTTGCATTAAAAACACTTATGATTTTGTGTCACATCTGCAATGAACACATTCAAGGAAGGGGCTGCAACTGTCCTGAAACCAAAATGTAGTTATTTTCAAATAACTTTTCCCAAAACCATCATTGCACTAAGCATGTCAAAGAGTTAAACTCAATACGTGTCTAATTAGTACGGTAAAATGTACTACTCTGCGACTACCAATTACACACAAAGCCTCAAAAATACTTGCTGTTTTTCTCCTATCAACATATCCACCTACAGTATCTGCCCTTCTAGAGTTCAAACTAACTATGCAGTTGTAATTTGAACTACTGAACACAACATTTTGAAACAAGTCACTCCAACATTATAATGCAAACTGTAACACCGATAAACAAACACTAAACCGTTATTTGTCTATGCATTATATTGGCATTCTCAATGTGGATACCACTTTAAATTAATATTGAAAAACAATTTCACTAAAAATAATGTAAAAAAATAAATCATGTATGTAAATAACCACAATGTTACATTGTATCTGAATGTTTTAAATGTTGGAAATTTATATTGGTAACATTTGAGGAACTAGTTTATCATGATTACTGAACCAATTTTTTTCTAAAAAAAATCACAATATAGCCTGCACCACTACAACATGGAACCAACACACATTGCATCCTCTAGGGTATAGAGGTGAGTGTGAGACCCAGCTCTTGGGTGCCCCTCATACAATATAGGTATGTTTCTAGTACACAGTTGCTACAAAATATCAGAAACTGACTTTTCCGTTTTCCAGATCTAGAGTAATCCTGTAGTAAACAGTAAGTAAGGCTCATGTGAGCCTTAAAAAAAGTTTAAATATTTAATTTTTATTAATAGGTTAGTTTTACCTGTTTGATAAAATTGTATGTAATTCATTGTGGCTTGAAAATATAACACACCGTTAATTCTCGCAAGTACACAGGACCACATGCATGGAGGCAGAGATACGTAGGTATTTAAAAATTAAAGTAACATCTTACCTCAATGAACAAACACAATATATTTTGTTAAATATATTACATGTTTAAAATCATAAAAAAAGTACATTTTATTTTCCTTTCAAGTTGAACATGCTTTTAATTGGTCGCAATGTTAAAATTTTACTATTTTCTTTATTTTTAATACCTCTTTCTTATTAAAATACTTAATGATTAGTACTTTTTTTTTTACTTTTTTTTTTATTTTATTGGTTATTATTATTTTGGTTCAATTAGTTATTTTATGGGATGTGATATTATTTCTTATAGTATATTGATTTTATTAAGAATTTGGATTTGTGGACTTATGAATTTTGCTAGTGAATCTATTTATCATTATTTATGTTATAACAATAAATATTTACTTGTCAGTTTCATGATGACAGCTTTGTTGAAGCTTGACTGCAAACAAGTAAGTAATTGCTGTACATAAAACTACCAGCGCCAGGACACGAACTGAGCAAACTGCAACTGCAAGCTATGGCACTACTGCTGCGTACATGCCTTAGTCCCTTCACTGTGCAACTTTTCCAACATCACAACATCCACAACAATCACGCGTTTGAAAACGAGATAAAAATTACAACTGCACTGATACAAGTTACATATAGCTCATAAATGTCAAAATACATACATATTATGAAAATGTTCTCACATAAAAGTGAGTGCACATTTGAATTTAAACACTTGACAACACTAATCTTATAAACTCCTATCAGCTCCAAGTTGCATTACTCTGAAGGACTCTTTTTTAAAGGAAATGTTTTTTTTCCTGTCTTTGAAGTGTTAGGTGCAGTCCCATTTAAATATTAAACTATACTTTAATTTTGTTTTCAATGCTAACCTAAACATGTGCACACACAAGAATAAATGTTTTACTATCCAAACTTATCAAATTTTTGTTTATACAGTTCACTATTTATTCCTGCACATTTGTATGTTTGTAATAAACTTACTTGTATTAACTCCACATGAAATATTTTCCTGTGTGAAACACAGACATTCATAATAAAATTCCACATGTTTCAAATCTAAAATGACACACAAGTTGGTAACAGTACAGTATTAAACGCCTGATTACCCGTTCACTAATTAACAGGTTTTTTCGGATTACTCGCACGGCATTCTGTTTAACACGGTACAAAATAAAAATTTTTGCTGGAGCAAAAAAAAAACCTTCTTGGAACATAATAAAGTCTACTCTGGTGCATAAGAATGGATTAACAAAATTGCATCACATTTTCTCATGTTTACCATGCACCCTAAAACCTATATATATTTATTTTGGGTAAAAAGAGTGTGTTTAATGCACGCAACTATGGTGTATGTAAGCAAAACCATACGTCATTCAGGTGTTTGAGTGAATTATAAATAAATCCCATGTTTTACATTGGCAAATCGGCTATTTTCAGATTATCCATGTTTCCCAATTGTTCATGAGTTACCTGACATTATTTAACACGGATAATCTGGAGTTTACTAATAACCTGAGAACAACATGTATTCACTAGGGACCTCTGAGTTTCATGAAAATATTCCACTACTGGTTGTGTTCAAAAACACTTTGCTCGTTCAATTCTGTGACTGACAGATTCTAGCTATCATATGTCTTATGTGAATTACAGACATTCTATATTGTGGTTAACTTATCCTGATAAGACATGGAAAATGGCAAACCTCTCCTCATAGATATGTCACAGCAGTTAGTGAAAGCTAGCTAGGATGAAAATCTTTTTGCAAAAATCACAGGTTTGTATTGATACATTATAATACATTATCAAAATATGACCACTGACCATCAACGACAGATACACAAGTTTGCAAACAGTTGCTTATCTTAAATGACCTATGCTGCAAGTAAAGGGCGAATAACAGTGGTAGAACTCCTGTATTACACTTTCTAAGGAACAAATAAAAATGGTGTACACGAGGGGAGAGAGTAAATGAAGGGAAACAACAAAAACTGTAACAAAACATCTATTAACCCCTCTAGTGCCAGCTTTCTTTGAGATACGTATGTAAAACATGCCATCATATCTTAAAGAAATTTGCAATTATTTATTAAAAATTGTAATAACACAATACCAATCAAAGTAACCAAGTTGGAACAAATTCTACTGGCAATTAAAGGTTCCCTTAATCCATTGCAACTGTAAACATATCTTTTTTATTTTCAAAAAACCTGTAAATTACATTTTTCAAAAATACACGGCCGATATATTTGCCTCTGGCATTTTTCGCACAGGCAATGAATTCCGATATTTTGGCTCTTTGCTCTAAAAGGGTTAATTAAAAATTTTTACAAGTTAATTCATAATAGCACCACAGATGTACAGTAATATGTGACCTCACAAATTATTTGTACGTTAAATATAATTAATATTCTCTCTGGCTACTGTGTAAGAAAAAACATGATTTATACTACTAATATTGATTAAACTGCCATTCTATTTTTAAAACTTTTTGTACACACACATAGGTGTAGTCTACAGTTTTCACTGTATTACAATTTCATCCTTCTTCCACAATATCTACATTTAATTTGTAAACGGAGGGAAAAATATTGTTCGCTTCATAAAAAATAAGTGTAAATCAAGGGAAGCAATTATCAACTGAAGTGAAAATGGCAGGAATACAATACATTGTTAACATGAGGAAAATAATGGGAAACAGAAAAAATGGTACATTTAATGGGAAAGTGTAATTTAGGGGAATGTACAATCAGGCATATAATTTGTACAGAACCCAAACAAAATACAGTAGGTTTCTCTGAATGGTCGCAAAAGTAATAGTGAAACTGGTACAGAACATACCAGGCTATGAACACACAGCAGCTATGTACTGCAGTGTTTTGTACAGCATGCATCACTTACGTGTGTCTGACATTTTCTCTTTACTCTGGCATGCACTTTCTGCATGTTGTATCCACATCACAACAACCTGTACTGGAGCCGGTCGGTTTACTTGAAGCATAGGCACACTAGCGTTGGGAGGAAGCAACATAACTCTGCTACCACGTTATCAGCAGGAAGCCTGATGCAAAATTCACAGCAACGACGTGTGCAAGTTTCACACATTCTCAACTAATGTGTTGTACGACAGCATTTTCTAAATCTTTTGTGCACATTAAATAGCTTCAATATAAGGTTCCGATAAATTTTAAGTTTTAAATCATGTAGGACTCAGAAAAGAATTCTTTACCTAGGAAATAAGAACATGTATTTATGCAAAAGGTACTTATTACAAATACTATTCAGGACAGTGTACACTGTGCAAAAATATAACAACTACAAATCAATGTATCGATTGACAGGAAGTGGTGCGAGCCGTGACATCCTGGTAGCTGCTATACATTAATTCAACTCAACTGTTATGTTCTTTGTTATCTGCCTAGTATAGTATCATCCAAGCACACACAAATGTCATGGCCAGTCAAATAAAATGAACTAAGCTGTAGCCAGTCAGATGTAATTTGTTTGTAAACTAAGAATCCCATGGCCTCGTACAGTCCATGGTGTCGTGTTCTGCGACTCCTCGTATCAACTGTCGCGTCACTATGGTCACTGACAGAACTACCAGAGGTGCACCATCAGTACTAAAATCCCGAGAGCCACCTACGAGTCGTCCAGGTGGCCAACCCATATCTTTGAGAACGGAACTAAGACAACACACACTACAGATCCTCCAGATATAGCCACATATGCTTGTACCGTTAACTGGACATACTCTGCACCAGCATTGGTAACCTCGCATCACGCACAGTTATACTTTCTGTGCAATGGGTGTGACCATTACCTGAGGATATTAAATTACTTTTTTTACGATACCCTATTACCTGGTTTCCTTTGTCCAAATGTCCTTCATATGAATAGTTTGTGGTGCAAAGCAAAGTTACTATGCTGATACAAACTACACCAACAAGTAATGGCACGTTTACAAAACTCTCACAACATGCAGCTACCTTCAAATAGGTACACTACCAATTTTGTGAAATGCTTACCAGCCACTTAATTTTACAGAAAATGTTTTCCAAGATCATTTTACTATTTAATTAATAAAAAAGATTTAAAAATATACCCATAGAAAATACATGTAAGGACTGGAGCAAGACTATACACACACCAGTCACATCCACAGCATCTACCTAAGTACTGTTGTCATGACTTGCCTTACTTCTGTAACGAAAAATAACACACGTAATCTACGAAGTTACAATGTGCTGTACAGGATCAACAACAAATAATGTCACTACAGTATTTCTAAAAATTACATCTATAAAACTATTTCGGAAATTTGGCTGGTTCTTACACCAAAAAGGATAGGAAGAATCAAAGTTTTGCTTACCTTCAAACTGTTCATACATAGGCTCAATTTGTAAATGTGCGTATTTCTAGGCCACATTTGACCTCCAATCAATTATTTGGGAACACTGTTGGCCAACTGTCCCAATGCCAGACATCTCTGAAGAGATCTTCCACGTATCCAATCCTCAAAGCACAGAAAAGGTTCTTGATTATTCCAGAAATAAAGCGCCTATAGGAATAAGGCCAAGGGATATACACATTACCCGACCCAACCACTCGGAATATTGTGAAAAGTATTGTGAAGGGAGAGCTGTAGTGTTACTACATCTTGCTAGTCGAATACACTGTTTCCACTTGGTTGAGTGAATTTCCCTGATATTGACAGGCGACAATCATTTCAGGTCGGTGGCCATCCTTAATACATAAAAAAATTTCAACAGGAGCTAAGACGGACTAAAATATAATACATAAAAAGAAACTAGAATAAAATATCAGCATAAAATTAAAGAAACATGTGAAAATAAAGGAGCACAAATTTTTAGCCACCTGACGAATGCCAGACGGCCAAAAATTTGGGCTCCATTAGTTTGTGTTTAATTTGTTGCTGTTTATGCCAGTTTATTTTTCTTTATTATATTTGTAGTCTGTCAACTCCTGTCTTTAAAGTTTTAACTGTTTCCATTTTGTCAGTTACTTTGTCAAATGCAAAAGCCCTACAACGTGACTGCACATCAACCAACATCATAAATTAAGTTTGGAAGAGTCGCAATGTCTCCTCGGTTAAGGCGTGTTGTTGTGATCCCCAGATCCTATAAACGTGATGACACAGCTGCTATCTCGAGATGAGAGGGTTTGGGGAGATTGACCAGAACAAATATTTCTCATAATAATCAACTTGGACACAAGCCAGCGCCTGGTCGTACACGTAAGTCAACTTGTGATATGTGGTGTGGCAACTAAACTTCAAGATTAACTGATGTATGCTACTGCAAACAAGCATTGTAGAGTTACAGAAAATTCACAATAGAATAAAAAAATATAAATGTGGTTCATCAACATTCACTGGCAACACAAGTCAAAACACAAGGAAATAATTGTTGTCCATCAGCAGTTGATGTTTACCACGACTGCATAAGAGTAGTGATGGGCAAAATCGGTTTTAAGTAATAGTATATTCAAATTGTTGTGACAAAACCGAATATAATCAATTTTGGGCTGATCGTTCAAATGATTCATTCACTTAGTTCGTTCGGTTTTAAAACTAATGTAAATTTTATAGCAATTCGAGAAGTATACGAACGTTCACTTAGAAGTGAATGTTTCATTCCGTTATGGCGTGGGAATAAGAAAGATAAGGAATGCGCATGTGGATGTAGTGTAACTTTATACTTTTTATCTAAGGAACATAAGGAAGAAAACAAGTGTCACTAGATACAAGCACACAGATAACAGTAATAGGAGCAAGTCGAGAACATAATACATATTGTGTACCTGATAAGTAGTCCTTGTCTGCATGTTATTTATATAAATATCTTTGTCAAAGAAGACTCTGAAATGAGATAATTGTTTGCAGCGATGGCGAAGATTTTGGTTCATTCCTATGTTTTGTGAGTGTAATCAGATAAACTGTTTTCTCATTCACGTGGCCACCAGGTGACAGTTCTGAGATTTCTTCGTAAAAAAACTACAACTTCACGAAACCAAACGTGTGTACGTAGGAGCGGTAAGGTTGCCGCTGACCGACGTACGTAATGCATTATCGACTCTCTGCGCAAGCTACTCAGCTGGCATGCAGTACTTTACTATTATCCTTTTTTCTATGGGAATTTAAGCAATGACATTATTTTATTTGTGGCTAGCATAGTTCAAAGTCTAACGCTTGTTTCTATAGCTGAGTTTTTTCAAATCTGATTGTTATTTTTCCAGATACGGGAGTCTGTAAAAGCCATTTCTGGCAATTTTGAGGGGCCCGAAAATCATATTTTTAATAAACGTAAAGAAGTTTTGAAACTATAGGGACATAGTTTGAAGTGTGTGTTCTTTTCGTAGATATACAAATATTATGCGTGTTAAATAGTTTCGTCATAAAAAGAATAGCTGTAACTCGCTGCAAGGCATTTGAAGCACAGGTAGGGAGACCCTTAACAGTAGAAAAGTGTATTGTTCGTACTATAGTTAATTTATATTCACTCTCACCACAGTCAAACTATGTTTCAATTTTAAAAGCTAAGCGAAAACAGTACTGTTTCGGTTTCATAAATTTGCATAAATGTTTACAAATCACCGATTCTCAAGAACATTCAAAAATATATTTTTTACTATATTAACAGATCCTAAATATTAGGTGAATAAAACCAGTCTTAAAAACTCAGCTTCTGAATCGGTATTTTAAAAAATCAGTTTGTCCATACATTTAGTTCTAATCTGTTTCTTCTAGCATTGAGTATCTGCTCTGCTTTCGATAACACTCTTTCAGACGGTACAGTCGTTGCAGGTGATTATATACAAATATATTGATACTAAATTACAACATTCAGAAAATGAGTTTTTATGTGCAAAATAAAAACTAACAATATTACTCTTCCCATCAAGGTTTGGCACTTTCAGGTATCATGCAGGTGTGCCCATCCCCCTCCCCCCTTCTCAAACAAAATTTCCCCAAAAACTCAAAAACAAATTTACTAAGAGATACACTTCAGTACTGGAGAGATACTTAGGCTACCATTTCGTAAAAACAGTCGTAAACAAATACAACTGCTCTGATGTTTACTAGCCTACTTTGTAGGCAATACCAAGATAGCACTTGTACAATCATTAAAATATTTTTCATGTATGATTAAACATTTTATTCATAAAAAAAAAATCCCCCAAAAAATTCTAAATGTGCAACTTGCGCAATGATCCTGCTTTGCGGGCATACCAGTATCGTTGCATTATTTGTGTTCAGTTGCTGGCTGTAGTGGTAAAATATTTAAATCCAGCTGTGCTGGTGCTAGCCCAGCTTGGGAAATCGGCATATGGATTTTGTTTACATCTATTCTGTGTGTGGTGCGAGCGTGCGTGGAGCAAATCATAAACTGTCTACGTCTGACTTCGGACTTCCATTCGGCGATCTTCGGGCCCTCTCGGCGATGCTCGGGTTCCCCTCCTTTGTTTTCAGGCCAACTACAAATTAATTTGGTTTCCCTTGCATTGTTTTCTGTTCCCCACAGTTTAAAACTTGATAAATTACGTAAGTTGTTCTAAATGTTTTGGCTACCTGCCAAAAAACACAATAGGTAATACAAACGCAGGTGCGCGTACCAGCTCGCATTTATTCGTGATTACACGACAGCCGAGCAGTGAACTATGCAAAAAAAAGTGAATTTTCACAAACCGAATCAATGAAAGGATTGTAAAAGTTAACAGAAACGAGCAATGAATGAAAATCCGAACTGTGAAACGAATGAACAAACATTGAAATGAATGAACGTTCAAACTGTGAAATGAATGACCATTTCAACTTTGAAACGAATGAAAGTTCAAAATGTGAAATGAACGAACATTCGAACTTCGAAACGAATGAAAGTCTGAATGTCGAAATGAATGAAAATTTGAACATTACAAACCAATGAATCATCGATTTTGGTTGTAAAAGAACATTCGAACTGAAACCGATTTTGAGAAACATTCGGTTTTGCTCATCACCACATAAGAGGTCTATGTGTTGCATCTCATACGACACGTAGGGTACATCACAATCAGCTTGTGTATCCATATAATCTTAACATGTAGTCTAGTCTGTTGATTACCAACAACTGAATAATTTTACCTGGTGGTTTGTTGTATGAACTGCCAATTCATTGTTTCTGTCTTATGTCTTGTTAAAGATGGCGCCATTTTCACATACAATAATTGTGGACGGAAGAAAACCCTCGTGGTAAAATTAACGTTGCATGCAAGCATCAGTATAAAATTTAACCTGTGGACTGGAACAGCAGGTGACTGTCACCGTGTGTCCATATATTCTCCCAGTTACGCCTGCAGAGACCTTAGAGAACACACTTATTGAGCAACATGGGCTGAAATGTAATATATGTTCATTGAAACTAGTTTAAGACGTTCCAGCATAATAGGTTTTCCAACATTAAATGTTTAAATTGTTCAGCATAAAACTTGTTTTAATTGTACATTAAACTCCTGATTATCCGTGTTAATTGGTGCTGCGCCATGCACGGATAATCGGAAAACACTGATATCCCGAAAATAACACATCTGTTAACATAATAATGTAAAAAATAACTGAATTTATATTTAATTAACTCCAATACCTTAATGAGTAATGGTTTTACCAACGAATAACGTATTTCACGTTTTCACTAAAATAGATAAAAGAATGTCTGGGGTGCACTGTAAAAAACAAGAAAAAATGATGTTGAAATTTCGTTCATCCACTCTTGCGCGATCTCGTCATCCATTCTTGTGCGCAAGAGTTAACACTATTACATTCCAAAAAATTTTTCTTGCCAAAATGTTTGGTTTTTACAGTGTTAAACTTACCGAAAGCAGCACGGATAATCAAAAAACCGGTTAATCAGGGCACGGATAATCGGGAGTTTACTGTATTTAGTTAAAAACGTTGCTTAATTTTATTTTCAAAATTATCACACCATTAACATTTGTTCTAATTCAGTATTAAAACTGCATAGTAAACACTAGTTGCGTGATATGTAAAATGTACTGTATCCACTTTTCGTCTGTACGTTAACAGCCGTCACATGCCACAATGGATATTAACTAGTACCGGTATCTGACGAGTTATAGTTAGTGCTATGAATAGCTGATACTTTTGTTAATGTGCCTATAATTATTTGCGTAGCAAATTTAATAAAAATTCAGAGCTATTTTACAAAATGCATAACTTGCATTGATCCACACTTCTACATTCACAGTTCATACTATGTTTCTTGTGATGAAGATTTTACAATACTTAAGAATTGTAAAATATTTGGCAGCATACTGTACTGTTAATTATTCACGAGAGGCCTGAATGCATGTGAAAAATAACTGCCTTACTTTGTCAGGTCCACGCGTTTCCATGCTAGGCAGAAGCAAAGTCAAGCGGTACTGTTCACTCTAGTGACCACCTGCCCTTCTTCCGTCCCCGCTAGGCAGCCAGACCGAAGATGCACACCCGAGCATACTCGCACACTACACAACATGACTGCTATGCCTGTCGTGGAAACGTATAACTTACAACATCTACATAATATATATTATTAATAACTCAAGATTTTATTTGTACATGGTCTCTTTTACCACTCACTATTAGTTAGCACATGCACTGTCCTTATCCCTTTTTTATGGCCAGCAGTGGTCCAATATATCAATCTTGGGTATCAAAATTCTCAGGAGACATCGTTTTGTAAATATACTGTATTTATTTGTACAGTGAAATCTCATTACAAAGTACTTGAAGGGAACTAAAAATTGTATACTTAATATTGAAAATACTTTAAACTGAACAGTTACTAAATTAAAAACTCTTTCTAGGGGTTTGGAATTATGTACTTTATAATGAAAAGTACTTAATACTGAAGTACTTTATACTGAGATTTCACTGTATATGTTTGTAATGCAAAATATGATAAGGTTGAGTGCGTAGGAGTTAGTGGAACGGGCCCAAAGTTTTCGAAATAGTTTATTACAACTACTCCTATATTACAATCTTATTCTCGGGAAATGTGAGGAGCTGTATTAAAGAAGTTTTGATGTTATTTGTTTTTATTTTAACAAAACTATGAAGCGTTAATTTTTTCAGATGTCGGGTTAATACTTTTCCTGGATAACGTGTTTTTATTAGCTGGTCCCTTTAAAAAGTCTCGCACTAGTTTTACTGCATGACTGATGAGTGAAAGTGGACCAGTTACATAAACTGTACGCTCCAGCGACCTTCTACGGTGCCACATAAAGCAATTGGTTTACACAGCTGACATTCTTAATGCACACACACTTCATGAACGTAATATGTTCACATAATTTCATAGCAATTCTCATTGCTAAGCAATACTGTATCTAATTTTAGACACACTTATTTTTGGTGAAAAGGGTATTGCCCCAGTTTGTTTCACTGCCTCACATACATTCCTGCAGCTCTGCTTTGTTTTTATTGGGCAGCGTATCATTGAGCAGACATCTTACACTTCACCATGCCATACACGTCTGTGATTTGTGGGTAGAACCACAGACGTGAGAGAGTTATAAACACCCAATCAGTGACGTGTGCACACAAGGTGTTATGCAATACAACTAGGGTTGCACGAAAGTGACTTATTACCTACAAAACGAAAATGAAAGAAAATTTATGAGCTTTCGCAAAATCAAAAGTTCTTTCACGATGAATTCAGCCTTAACGCAAAATTCTTAAAATTAAAAATATTGAACATTAAAGTTTGATGATAAATCAATGTGCATGTTTTTTCACAACACGGTTACAACCGGTCTATCATATTGTACTTACATCACCGATATGAAAACGCAATTCACTCTTGGATTTTGGTACAATCTTAATAAATCTTTTTGTTGTCCTTTGACGTAGTTAAAAACTACTTTTTCATGTAACACGCTAACAGGCAACATAACTTACTCTATTTGTGCAAGTATAAAACCCAAATTCTGACCACCAGAAATTAAAAATATAAAATATTCATATAACACCTACACTAGACCCTCGATTTTACGAATACTCACAGTTCCTCTCATCACATTAGTAAAATCGCTACCTTCGTAAATTCGATAGCGGCTTATTTTACCTGCCCCCCGACCTTAACAGAAAATTTTAAAATTGCATTTATTCTGCAAAGTGTCACTAGTCGGGCCCCGACTTCCGTTGCGTTTTGCGGGAAATTAATTAATGTGTAAACAAAAATTTATATCAGTAGCCAGACATCACACTGTTGAGCAGTAGATATGACCGACCCTTGACCTAAAAAAATGAGAAAACCGAGCTGCCGAGTGCCTTCACGAGTAGCCCGATTTGCATAGCGTTTAATGGAAAAAAAGAGTAGGCATTCCTTACTAGCACACTATCCTTGTAAATTATTCATCAAAGTAAGAAGAAAAAAGCAGATGTATTTATTCATTGCGCAGTTTTATATACCTTAACGTCAAAACAATCCCTCAACGTTTGATGAATTGTACATGAACGTAGATATAAGTAGCGCGCAGAGCGGACAGATAGCGCAACTGTATGAACGTTCACAAGATGGAAGATGGATAGCGGCACCATAGCATATTCCGACGTTCAACCATATTTGGTTCAATGTTCCAAAAATGCCATTTTGTGACGTTCTTACCTATAACCGTCGAGAATTACATGTATTAAGTGGTTGCAAATAATCACTTTGTTCTGCCAGTATATGCGGTAAAAATAAATTAGGAGTTCCGAGATTACGTAATACACTAACTTCTATTTATTTTCCAAGTTCGACATACCCGGAGAGAAATGTTTCTACACGTGATTAATAGGTAGCGCTATTATCGTGCTCACTTGTGAAATGCGCATTTTACGATACGCAGCAACGCATTGTTTAAGCAAATTATGCGCCAAGTTAATTGTTTTAACTACGTATGGTGTTAACCCAATAAAGGAAAATAATATCACGCTATTATTTATAGGGTTAGTGTAAAAAAAGTAAACACATTCGGCGCGAGGCGAGAGAGATACAAGACGTCATGAAACAGCCTAGAAGGAGGCTGTACTATAGTTAAATGAGCATATGCGCATGTGCTGGGACTTTTTGCCTATAGTACGACCTCAGTATAGATCCTAATACGTCGTAGTTGATGGGGACAGGCGGCGTTCTGTTTTCAAACTTTCAAACTGTCACTGCCGCATCTTGTAACAGATTTTCACTATTTTGGTTTTATTTTTAATATTTTGACTTACCAAGTGGCAAGTAATAACTGCAACTCTACAATGCATATTTTAATGCAGTGAATTAGGTAATGTGTGTTTTATTCATTGTCAGTGTTAATCCCTTATAATTTTTTTGTCACAGAATTTTATTTTTTGAGGGTTCCTAGATTGTATTCGTAGAATCGCTACCTTCGTTAAATTCAGGGTTCGTAAAATCGGGGGTCTAGTGTATAACAAAAAACTTTGCTGGTTATGTATTAACAACACGCTTCAAGCATTAACAAAAAGAACTTAGCTACCCAAACTATTTTTACAAATTACATCTTTCTAAATCATTTTCAAAAAATAAATAACGTGCCAGGAGTGAAAGGATGATTGGAGTAACGACGTAGCACTTTACCTTTAGCACGCAGCGTATGCTGCAGAGCCGAATATCTACCACACATCAACAATACTCTTTGGCTGCATCCGGCCGAGGCCACTTCCGAAGTGACGCCTTTTACAACGACCTTGCGCTGTACATACATAAGTTGTGTGATTAGTGAACAATGATTTTTCACTTTGTTTACTTATTTTTTAAATTTATGTATTTACCACCTTTCAGTCATGGTATTTTTAACACTGTACCTTGAATAAACAATGAAAACAACTGTGATTTAAAAATATAGTGCTCTCATCAGTTGTGTGTGCTGTACTATTACTCAAGCGTATACATTGCAGCAGCCATATTTGTTTACATGTACCAAGATTTTATTGAATATACATCATGAATACATAGGTACCTACGTCACCAGACATGCCAACTTTTTAAAAGACCTATCAGTACAATCCCCAAAATTAAAAAAAATGTGCGCGAAATTCACGCGGCAAATTCTTGTGCACAATTTACCAACATCTTATTTTAAAAAAATATTAATTAATGCTACTTTCAATGAAAACATAGATGCAGTATCAGTTTTCATAGTCATGAATATAATATTGAAACTCACCTAATTTCCTTTGACAGTGCAAGATGGTCAATAGTTAAGAGGTAAACTGTATGTTAATCCATTATACTAGATATTTGGAAGTAAATAAATTTAGCAGAATAAAGTACACCTCTAACAAAAAAAAAATATTTACACTTTTCAGGGAAATTTTTCTTATTAGCTACTCTTTCTTTAAAGAAGCTGCAGAAGTAGTAGTAGAGTCAGAATCGTTGCTGCCATGAGTAGCTACAGAAAAAGGCACTGTTGGTAAATTACTTACAATATTTTGTGTTAAGTTTGCAGCCATCTCTTGCATAATGGCTGTAAATTTTGTCCTTCAATAGCCATACATTTTGGCAACATCCGACTTGGTAAACATTTTCCGGAACAGTGCCCCAGCATGATCTCCTACACTTTTTAGAAGGTTATGTTCGATCAAAAAATACGTTAATAATCATTCTGCACGTATTATTTCAGTGTCCGAATTTTCATTAACAAAAAATTACTAACTTTTCTATTTATTTCGCCACTTTTAACATTTACTACGTGTTTTGAGCACTTCAGGTGATTGGTAATATCATTTTTCCCGCCGTGAGCGATGTTTATGTCACGCCTAAATACTGAGCAAAACACGAAATGCTGCCCCTAATCTGACTTTAAAACACACGGAAAGTTTCTCATTTATTCATTAAGGAACGTTTGAACATACTGTTTTTTTTACACCAACAGACATTTTAGCAGTAACTGCAACGACTTACCACGTGCTACTACACAGAAAAGCGAAAACTGTTACAGCGTGGATTTGTACCGTGCGTTAAGGCAAATAAACAACTTGCTTCAGAGGTCAATGCATGCTGATAATATCCTGCACCGTCAACGAGAATACAAAATCTGTACAAACGTCCACTGCATTCACAGGCTTGGCCTGCACGCACGCACGCACGCCATTTTAGAAAACAAAGCAGTCATGAAAAACGAATTCGTGCGTGATTGGCTAACTGTGCCGCGCTGAACAGCAATTAGCCAATAAGGTAATGCGTATTATTTAAGAGCCATCAACCAATGAAGAAAATATACGCGAAAAACAACGCAAAGCCCGTGTCGGTAACGGAAAAGTCAAAAGGCACTACATATTTATTTAATTATCAACAAGTCTTCAAATCCGTACAATTTAGACACTTTCCCGTAAAATAGTACAAGTACAGTTTCCGTACATTGTACAGGTAAATCGTACTAGTTGGCATGTCTGCGTCACTGTTTGATAGCACAAATGAATCAAGTAATTTTTCAAATGTTACGTGATTTTGTTATGATACTAGTGTTAATACTATTGTCGCCACATGCTGGATAACACCTCACTATCCGTCACGTTTGTTTATTTTTTATCGCACAATCTGTAAACAGTATGTAAATCATGTAAATATTTTCTAATAAATATGTGTACATGACCTGCATATGTGACTTATGTGATTGCAAGTTCATTGAATTAAGAGGTTTTCTCCGAACCAATTAAAATGAAACAAACTTCGATAATATATTTAAAATTCATTACACACGAAAAATTTACTTATTAACTAATTTCAACAACTGAAATTCATATCAAAATTTTAATGAAAGTAATTAAAATTCTGTTTCAGTATACCAAACATTTGCACAACCCCAAAAGACAACCTAAAGTAAATATGTTTGCGAAATGCAATAAAACATTGCAGTCTGTAACGTACAGCTGCAGTTGGGCTGGACCACTTAGAACGATCTTACTTCATGCAGTCGCACCGCACCGTACCGTTGGGCAAGCTGGGCCATGCCGACATGGATCCATGACTCAACGACCGTTTTTATCCGATGCACGCAGCCAGATGTTCAAATTGCAAGTTCAGTTTGTGGAGTATTTTAGTTATGTTATTATTCTGTGATATACAGTACTTATGTTTTATTTTTTGATGAAGAACAGCAGTGGATTGAATATTTCTGAGGTAGGTATTATTCACTTTATTTTACATTGCGTGCACCGAGGGGTTTTCTACTTTCTACTTACGCTCAGGCCTAGTGACACAGCATGCATGTGTCGAAAATGTCTACAATTTTAAATAAAATGCACGTCGTATAAGCTTATTTACTTTTCTCACGTAACACAATAGAATACTGCGGTAATTATACTTGGCGACACTGCTCATTGTTTTAAACATTTTAGGAAATTAACAGAGGACATTATTGGCTTATTAGATATCTATTTCTCCAGCAAAAGGTAGAGCAAGAAACGCATCTTAACAGTTTTTAAGGGTCAAAATCAGCTTTTGCAGCAACTATGACAGCAGTGCAACAACTGCAAATTTGTCGGCAACTGTGGCTTGTCGTAGTTGAGGGGTTCAACAGTACAGTATAGGTAAGTAAATTTCTATTTAACTAAAACATACCATGTTTACATAAGGCACGGTTCTTATAAATTATGACATACAGCAGAACCCAGATTTAACAAAACGCCACGGGACCCGAAAAAGTTTACTCTAAATTGATGTTTCGTTAAATCCTACTACATATTTTATTCTCCCTCCCCCAAATCTCCTAAAAAAAGTTAAATCCTCAGGCATGTTTCGTCGGAATTTAAGGTAATTTTTAAAAAGTCTGTTGGCTCAAAACAATAACAAAACACATTTACCACCAACAAGTAAGCAACAGCAGTGAAAGAAAAAAATTTGACGAAAAAAACTTCAAAAACTTTCAGTGGAATGCTCAGCGAGCATGCGCATGGTGAGTTAGGCCGCCCGTGCACCAACACGTTAGAAGTAATTACTAACACAGGCGAGCCGTCAATCTTTCTGTTTCTCTCCCGCCCGCTCCACCAACAAAATTCTGGTAATTCCCATGAAAAATGGTAAAAAAAAATTTGCAATGAAAACTGAATTAAAAGTTTGTGAGACAAAGGTAAAATAATAATTAAATATGGGTTGTGACTGCCATTGCAGCTAGTAGGCAGCTGCGCTTGTGAAACCAGTCTGCACGCTAAAAATATTTTGAACTCTAGCATTTTTTCAGCATAGAAGAAACAAATTATTTACGTTTCCAGTGATAAATTTGTTGTAAAAAGTCTGTATAAATATAATGACGTATTTTAAAATAAATTTGATGGTTTTAACACGGGACGCAACAGAAAATAATCACGCTGGACAACACTGCATTCTCCCGGTAATAGAATTAATCATTAGAGCACGCTGCACATTGTAACGGAGATGCAAAGCACTAATCTGCGAATTTGTTCCTGTGCTGTCCACCAACGCACTGTGTGGACTGGGTATCTAGGCGTGCGCTTGTTACGTAACACAGCGTCGCTCGCTCGTCCGCACCAGCATGTGCATATTTCAGTCACTCCCGTGGCCAAAGTTAAAGTATTTTTTTTTGTTTCTCTGCAGATGGTTTAAGCTCATCTACGGAGAAATAAGTACATATATACTGCGGCCAGTGCTAGTATTTTTAATATATTTACATTACAATTAATATTCAATTTTATCAACGTCGCTTAGTTATTTAATACTTTTTTGTTATTTTTTTAAGGTTCCCAAAAATCCTTTTGTTAAATCAGGGCTCTACTGTAATTATAATAAAAATAATTGTAATATTAACCGACCCAGTTGCGTGCCTGGGGTGAGAAGCACGCCTTATTGCTATGTAGTTTGTTGCGGAGTGTGTGACATGGAAGTGGGAGTGCAAATGCTGAACAGCTAGGCAAGGTCACGCTCTCGCCTATAATCAGATGTAGTATCTGTTGCCTGTGACGTCACCTTGCACTCTCACCCACCTTCTAGTATTCTTTCCAAGCTTTATTTGCAAATACAGGGACTGAAATAAGTATCGGTAGTACAATGTAACTCTTTAAGATTTGTGACTTTTTAAAGGAAAACTAACTCCCCAGACAAAAAGATTTTTTGACACAAATTTGCTACAAAAACTTATTTTCCCAGCATGTTATTCAAAACTTGAGGGTGCGGATCTTACACGGGGCGGGAGGTAGCTGGGTATATACGGTAGACAGAAAAACACAAGCACTTACAGATTTGTAACTGCAGGTATGAAAACACAAAGTATAGATGAATGACACATCAACTTGCAACAAAAACAGGATACCACACATTAGGCAAAACCAGTAGTTAATCTCACAGAGCTGCTCGTAGGCAGTAGGAACGTGAGCGTTGCAGTCTGCAGGCGAGCATCTACGGCTCCTTGCATACATTATTTTAAGAAATATTGTTACATGTGTGGCAATCATCAGCCACAAAAATTCTAAAATAAAATATACAAATTTTTTTAAAAATATTTTGGCTAAACAAGCACCAATTCTGGGCACATGCCTGTAAATTTTATAACCATGGAATAGAAAATACAAACCACCTAGCAAAACTTTCACTTGGTTCTGAAACGCTGACTGACCCACTTTAACGCGTATATACAGTAATTCATCACAGTGTAATAGATTCCTATAACATGAACACAAATAACCTGGTCATACAGTTCCAAAATCCGCAAGACTAGCAACAAGCACAATAGATATGAAAACTCAGAAGGCAAAACTTACGACATACCTTTTCCAAAGTGATTTATTTACGAAACATGGCACATTCTACAATGTCTGTGTCAACTCAGATCTCTAGCTAGAGTACATCCTAAAGGTGTGAAGAACAAAGTGCTGGTCAAGCCGGACGTTTGTCCGGCAACCTTACCATACCCCAGAACCAAGACGTCGTGAAATGTGCGAGTTTCATATGCACACCAAGTATAGCTCATTCATTCATTCTCTAAAATGTATCCTGCAATACACATTACTTATATAAACTGCAATAAAATATATCTCCCAAATATACACAATTTAAAAAAAAGACTGTAACACATACATAATTGAAAACATACTCTCATTAAGTTCCACCTCCATTTTAGTTTCGTTCATATACAGACTTATTCTGGATAGATTTATTTAACCTCTGTTACAAGACTATCTTAAAAAGGCAATAATTGCTATTCACAAAATTATCATAAAATTGAGGAAATTAATCTACAATTGTCTTGAACAAACTAGATAAATTTGTTTATACAAATAACCTTTTCTAACCACGAAAATAGTTGCACGGAAAACCTGCCAAATCTGTCCACGCAAAACTATTCTGATACAGGTGTGTGATGAAATTTGTAATGAACTTTGTTTTGTAGAAATACGTACTGTACGTACATTCACAGTCAACACTCTTACAGCAGTCATGTACGTATCTTGCAAATTCACATGTGCATAAAAATTAAAAACAAAATATAAAATGTTGTAGACAAAACATCTGCAATAGCAGAAACCACTTAAAATATTCACACATTTTACAATGTGAGCTGATTCAGGCAACTGTCACATTTCTACATCAACAAAAAACGGGTTGATAAATTTTTAACTGCGCGTCTTTGCAAATACACAATCAAATCTGTTCCAGTTATCAAATGAACCAATAATTGAATTCAATTATTAAACCATACTCTAGCGTTAACAGAATTGTCAATCAACAAACACATTCACGTATTCATGACTCTTAAAGATGATATAGACAGGTACACAGAGACGGTCATAAGTCAATATTGAAAATTGTTTAAGTCACAAAAATTTAAACTAAAAATTAGCAATTTGTGCAACTTGAAATAAAAACCTGTTGATAAAAGATAAAAAATATGAACAGCTTGGATAACCTTGATAAAAGTGTACGCACACCAAACATGCCAGCTGGGGTGACAGGAAAATGTGCGGGACGCAGCATAGCAGCATTCTCCGCTCCGACAGCTCAAAGCCATCCCCATATACATATATTTCTCTCTATATTTATTTCTCAGCTCTGAGAAAATGTTTGTTACCAACCTTCTCACATGTAGATAAAATAACTCCCAAATGTTTTCGACGCGTCAACACACCACGCAATGCAGAAATCGTCAATCCGTCACTTCCCGACAATCCTTGGACGTTCGCAGAAACCAGTTTGCACTCTGTTGCTGAACAATGTTTCTATTTTCTCGTTCGACAGACCTGTTGCGGCACGCGGGACAAACAGGTACAAAGTGGCGGCAGGCTCTCTTGGTTGCTCTATGTGAACTGTGTGCAGCAGGCAGCGTCCGCTGGGCCTCTAGGCCTTCTTGCCCGGTTTCTTGCGACCTTTGGCCGCTGTCGGAGACGTGGTCCCCCGCTGCTGCTCACGCTCCTTGGTCCTCGTCGTCGGCAATGTCTTTGGCGGGGTCGACGCAGCCTTGCCACCTGCACACGTATATCACGTCAGCAATAATTTTATACTAAAATTAAGACAATATAAGTTAACAAGAAATAACCAATTAAATCAGCTGACAGAGCTCTGAGGTACTCACAGGCTGGTACTTCTTGATAGCAACACAGACATAAGTAAATGGCTACTGGAAGGAGTACTACAATGTTATCAGATTACAAACTAAGAGAGCTACCCACTTCTGGTCTTGGAGCTGCGTGTTGGACTGGAAGGCTCGGGCACTGTCTCCACCTTCTTGGGAGACTTGGTCGGGGAAGGTGAGGCAGCAGGCGCTGGTACAGGTGCAGGCTGTGGGGGTGACGCTCTCGACTTCTTAGGTGGTGGGGGCTTCGGCAAGGCCCCACGTGCCACCGTCTGCTTCACGGCAGCCTGCTTTGCCAACGCAGCAGCCACCTCGCTGCGTCGCTTGGCTGCCGCTGCCCGGTCGCGGGCTCCACCTTCCACCTTCTTGTCCCCCCTCGCACCCGGTCGCTCCCGCGACTTTGTCCTCCCGGCCTTCCGTGGAGATTTCCTCTCTGCACCCGAGCCTTCCGCTTGTACCTCCGAGTTTTCTTTTCCTTTGGCCTTCTTCCGTTTCGTGGCTTGTTTCGAGTTCCTCCTCGTTTTCAACTGAGACTCGTCACGAAATAAGGAAAGATCCACTGCAAGAAGATAAAAGAAATTAAATGCATCTCTTAAAAAGCAACCACCAATAACTATTTCAGATACAATCAGCACAACAATATACTCACAACCATCTGGATGTTCCTCCGTCACTGAGGGCTTCTCAGATACACCCTTCTCGACATCCAGCGCCCTCTTGAGAATGCTTTGGGTGCGTTCGTTTTCTGACTCTGGCAACTGGTAGCGGTTCTTGTCGACGCGCTTCAGATCCAGGTTTGTGAGGATACAGTCAAAATCTGACAACCAATACAAGACATTTCAGGATATGTCTAACAAGAGAAAGCTCAGAAAAAACAACTGGTTGAATGGTCTGAAATGTCAACAAGTGTTTCAGTGCCAGTAACAAAGAATTACAACAGTATAAAATAAGCAATCAAGATGCAGACAGAACTGAAAATATATAAAACTTAGTAAGATAGCACTATAATACTAGTACGTGCAACTTTCAAAGTATGTACCTGTGTCTACAAAACATTTAATCATATTAAATTACTGTAAATATAAGTATACACAACAAAGAAACGAACAAATAATTGCTTATTGATTTCATCTATACTACAGTGAAACCTCGTATTTACGTTTTCCCATGATTTGATATTTTTACTTCACGCCCCATTTCTTTTTGCCATTTAGTGCAATGCAAAATTTTCCTGCATATCACATCACCAAAATTATACTTTTCCCGCTGTTTACGTTTTTGGCCACCCAAAGACAATATAAACACATGTCAGAGTCACAGATGATGAAAAAAAGGACCTCTAAACTTGTTTGGAAACACAACAGAGAAGTAACACCACAGGTAAGTTCATGTTCAGCCAAATAAAAATGACTGTGATTGTATTAATTCTTGCGCTCACTACACAATAAATCCAGATGGCAGCAAGAGAATCGCCGCTGCTAGCCCTATTGATTGTCTCGGACGCTATTGATCACTGTATTCACTTTGGCAGCATTGATCTCTTTACGTTAAATCATTTGTCTTTGTTTGTAAGCGCAAATAAATGTAAATTGAACTTAAAATTTGCAAAACGTGTTTGTATAGGTTTTATTATAAACAGTTTTTTTTAAATCATTGCTATTTTAGTGCACTGTGATTACAAGATTATGTAACAACAACGTAATTGTAATGGGAAGAAAAAAAATAGCTCACATTTTCAATGAAACAAAAATTGAAAATCACGGAAAGTGCAATGAGTTTGTGGAAACATGTGTTGATCTGAGGAAAGAAGAACTTTCCATTCACATTAAAAAATTCATGATAACATTGCAAAAAATTGTAAAATGTCAAACAATGCTAACCAAAGAGTACAAAAAAAAAAAAACCCAAATCTCTTAACATTTCAATTGTTCTTTTCAAGCGGTACATGCATGTGCAGCAAATTTTCCCATAATATTTCAATTTTGGTATTGGTAACTTAAGCTATACCAAATTTTATGTGACAAAATACGATAAATTTGATTTTACACGTAGAGAAGTTTTTAAATAACATGAAACTAAAAGTAGTAGAAAAGGTACGCTGAATGAATTCTTTGAGATTTCCCATAGTTTTCATTTTCCCGCTATTTACACTTTTCGCCCTGTCCCCATGACAAGTGTAAATAAGGGGGTTCACTGTTTACTGATTCAAAAAAATTTTTCTCACCCCAAATAATTTTTCTGTTTCTAATTATAAAAGTTAAAATAATGGCTCTACGATAACATTGTCAATTAGTGCATAGTTAAAATTTCTACGTCCTGTTTGGGAAATAATTTCGAAGTTTGCGAACATTAAATATCAATGGAAACATATTATTTGAAACCATAACTAGGTATGTTTCACCCTGTTTTGTCATACAGCAAGTAAATACCGCCCTAGAATATAAGCCGCACAGTTAAATTTTAATATACAAACTTGAAAACAAGAAAGTCTCCAATATAAGCCTCAACACAAAAATCCATACTAGGTAAGAAATTTTTTTGTTTTCAAATCCTAGCCTAACTTCTACGGCTTCCTTCACTACACGATGCCTTGAATTCCACTCTATCGCACATCTTCACATTGACGCCCGCAACTTGTATACCAATTTTCGTTAATGGTAATTAATTTATAAATTGAAAAATATTACGACCATGCTTTCACAACAAGGAAAGTGAGGCAGTGCAACAAACTGTGGAGAACTGAACCAGAATAAGTGTGGGTGATGAAAGCAAAAGTGGATTTTACAATATAAATTTACTGTGCGTATATTTCATAAATAATTTTTAAAATTCATTTGATGATAAATTTTCTATTTAACGTGTTTTGTGCACATCTCTAACAAAAAATAGGTATACGAAAGCAGCACATGACAAAACCTTAACAGCACGCCGCACAGGCTCTTTCAAGTACGTTCAACCAATCAATTGCTCGCACCAACTGCTGCTGTTTCAACTGAATAACGAGCCCCTACAGTTATAGCGGCCCTCTTGCAAAATCTTAGCAGGACGCAGGAGGCTGTTCACTTTATCCGTACTTCCCTGCGCCAATGCAATTTCAAGTATCTTCCAAGCGCAAAATATGTAGACGGTTAATTAATGAATTTGGTTGTAAGTTTCGTAACATTAATTACCGTTAATTATCATACATGCATTTCTCCCTATTGATCAAGATGTGGCAGTAAAGTATCTGGAAGTATTTACATTCGTTGGGGAAGACATGATGAAGACAGAAGTAACGCTATTCATTGGTACGTGACTGTGTTTACACTAGCAGGGTATACAATTTATTAGAATAAAAGTTTTTCTGCACCCTGAATGATAGGAATTCTGTGACAAGTATAAAACAAAATAATACAGAATTCTGCAACAGGAGAAACCAAATCTTCATCCTTAACAGCAAAAGCTTAGTTACTAATTTATCTTACACCTCATTCATTACATTTATTACATATTATAGTGTCCTTTGTTTAAATTCTGTCTCATTTGTTTATTATATGTAGTGATGGGTCAATTCCGATTCCAGAATCGATCGATTCCACTAGAATCGAAATCGAACCGAATCCCTGGTTTATGAATCTATATGACAGATTCTTAAAAATAAACATCCCTGTGTACATATTTTTGTTTCACATGTATCACTGATAGGCCAGAGTGATTTGTGTACAAAAGGCAAACTATTTGAGGTTTCTGATATTATTGTCGCCGATATAGCGCACAAAAATGCAGTTCTAATTCCATTGGTAAACGTCAACTATAAAATAAAAAACTTGTTCGTCAATGATCGTCGTCACATTTGTTTAGACAATTACGTTGCAATACATTCAGTATCAAAATATATACTTATACACCATACTGGATAGCTACTAACGTCTATATCCCCAAAAATAAAAACTACAAATCATCGGTCATCGCATAATCGTCGCATCGCAATGTTTTGTTTACGTTTCTTGACCAGAGATGTTAACTACGTTCAAGTCCGAAGTACGACACTACTAGAACAAAATGGTTGCCGCAAGAATGGATTATAGTTAGTACCAAAATATTCCAATGGAATGAAAATGGAACATCATAGCGGTACTAGTTTTATAGTCAGCCATCTTTAGTGTTTGTCTCGTGCGTGGACTTTCCCAACTAGATTGCCAAACAAAACCAACCTAACCTCCAAGGCCTAGTAAGTTACTGTATATTATTTAGTCAAACTACACAGATATAGTTTATAAACATACAAATAGGCCTATATGTGCATTTTATGTATGTAACCTAGTTCATGTAATTGCATTTCTTTCTATGGGACTATGACGGTTTTATGTACAAGAAAATAAAATGAGATAAAAAAACTTAAAGAAAGTCTTAGAAACGGACTCAGAATCGAAGAATCGTGAGCTGGGCTCAGCCCGAGTTAATGTATGTCTGCCCCTCCACCCTTGACTTCTGGTATCTGAGTGTAGCCGAACGATTATCTGTGACTTGGCCTCATGTGACGTCGTTCTCTGACGTAGCCCGCCCCTCCTCTCTAGACCTTCAGCCGTCTTCGGCGGACGTCGTGCCTCCCCTCCCCGCCTCCCTTCTCTCTCCCTCCTTCCCGGTGTGAGCCGGTTCCTTGCGGCCGGAGAGGAGTTCAGTTAGTAGTGAGCTCTCGTGTGGGTTACCGTAGCGTTAGGCTCGTGCCCAGTTGCTTAATTTGTGCCTGTTAATTGCGGCATTGACCGTTTCAGTTAGTGTATTGGTGTTTTGATGCCTGTGAGGCTTTTTCTTGTCATATTTGTATCACTGGTATGACAGCGATTGCCTTCGGATTTTGTACTGATTAAGCCTGGTGTTGGCTATGTTAACTTATGTACCCGGATTATTTCAGTCAATATATTTTGTGCATTTTATCGGGACTGTCAGTTTAATTGCCGTAGTGAGTTGAACCCTTCCCCAGTGTTCATGTTGTGTGCGTTTGACTGCTGAATATGTGTTCACCAAGTCGAGCGGAGGTTAGGGGAGTGCTCGGGTGTGGGACTGTTCCCCCAGGTATTAACGGTGTGTTTACACGTGTCTGTATAGAGATTACAGCACGATAGAATCCCAATTTTAAGAATCGATGTTGGAATTGGAATCGGTGTATTTTAGGAATCGACCCAACACTAATTATATGTTCAGTATAATCTCAGTACGATGCGTATGGGATATTACAAAAAATTCGTAATTACAAGTGTTTTGTAGTGCATTGTCAGTTTGTGTACGCAGGTTATTGTAAAAACGTTTGTTAATTATGAGTGGTGTCATCATGAGTACTTTCGTAGATACAAGCAAACAATTCCGAAGCATCCACATACTGCACAGTTTTTTTAATCATAAGTAAACAAATTAAAAACAAACATACGTGAGCATTATACACAGCGTGAGATACTGCAACGGTGGAAATGTAGTTTGTCTGGCAACGCTGTCGTGAGTTGTGAATTGCCTGGCCTCAATTGTTATGGACGCCATCTTGGTACTGCATGAAAACGAATGCGGTCCATTGAGGGCATAGCACCGTTTGCG
The DNA here is from genome assembly GCA_003012365.1 of Medauroidea extradentata. Taxonomy (NCBI): domain Eukaryota; kingdom Metazoa; phylum Arthropoda; class Insecta; order Phasmatodea; family Phasmatidae; genus Medauroidea; species Medauroidea extradentata. The sequence continues at coordinate 10,712 of PNEQ01002597.1, read as the reverse complement.
TGCATTTTACTTCTATTATAATAACGAACGACACAGCAGAAACAGCTTCAAACTCACTTTAATTTTTATTGTGCATGTTACACTGCAAGAAGTTAAGAAGTTACGTTTACAAAATGTAACCTGCAAGAGCTGTTTCACGAAACTGTACTCAGTTGGACTCATGTACTAAAATCATAATTTTTTTCGCTTTGAATACTTCACAAAACATTGTCAGCACGGCTAACTGAAACAGCCGCTCCTCTTTTGTTTGTCCAATCATACGACATCTTATTGGTGAAGCGTTGTTCGTTACAGCCAATCACAAGTGAGCCAGCAGTGATGATTTAGTTGTCGCCTCACAAGACAGCCATTTTTGGTTTATTCACTGTACGTTTTGCCGTGCTTTTGCAAGTGGAAATGGTGACATAAAAAACTAATGAAGATCATGGAATAAAATAATTACCGAATATTATGCTAATAAACATATGCCTGTAAATTTTGGCACACTACTTTATAACAGCAGAGATACTAACCAAGGTAAACTGTACTTTTGTTATTCCCATCCCATTTATCATGTCAATAACCTTAAAAATTGTTTATGTAAACATTCTGCTATGACAAGTCCTATGTACAACCATTTTTTGTGCTATTATGAACTCTCATAGTAACAGGAACCCATTGTATTCACACTTGTAGTATTTGGCTACAGAAAGTTAATAACTTTTAGTTTACATTCTAGTAATTTTTTTTATGTTTACTTTTACTATGTAACTAAGAACTTTAACTTCAATTTTCTTTGGTTTATAATAATCTTAATTTTTTTTGTTTCCTTTTAGCATTAGCATATAGTTAATTATGCCTACTCCTTTAGCTATTTAAATAATTTTTTATTATTTTTGTTAGGACTCACATCCAAAACTAAATTTTATTGTATAATTTTA
>PNEQ01002596.1:9593-51277 GCA_003012365.1 Medauroidea extradentata | reverse complement strand
ACATGCCATGCACACCTCCCGTCAATCTGTTGCACTGGTATTAAAGGAACAACTTCTGCGCCCATACCATGTACAGAAGGTACAGGCCTTACAAGAAGCTGATTATCCTGCACGGCATGCGTTCTGCCGATGGTTGTTGCAGTGCTGCGAAAATGTGCCACAGTTTCTACAGCATGTGTTGTTCACAGACGAGAGCTGTGTCACCAGGGATGGCTTGTTCAATACCCGTTACATGTTACGGCGCTGCACTGCATGTATCGGGTGTGGCGGAGGACATTTTGAGCAGCAAATTTAAAAGGTAAACGTAGCGAGTGTAACACATGCACGGTGTCTCGTACAGTCACAGAGCGTCAAAGCGGGTAGTACATAACACAGCACAACATATGTTTTCACTGGCTTGTTGTCGCCAGGTTGCCTGCCTACCCCTGTTACTTTGGTGCACCATTGCAGGTATAAGGATGCATTTCCGGACATGGGTTCCTTAATCAAATATGTTCCAAACATGCACATCTACCATCCCTATCAATTTGTAACACTTATTCTTGGCCACCCTGTATGCGCGCATAGTGGGCCGGTATTTATAGTCGCCCGCGATGTCACCTATAATATTCTCCGAGCTCGCCGACCATTCCGGTTGATGTATGCCGAACATTCTGTGTGTTGCGGGAACAATCACTAACGTCCGAGCTGAATACTTATCCCAGATGACTGACAGGTACCCGCCCATTCAGAACGTGAGTTTTTCCGCGCCGCTAGGGGCGGGGAGATGGGAGAAAGGAGGTGAAGCGCAGTCCACTGACTCGTCGCGTGACGTGTGATAGCGTAAGCAGGGGGAGAGGAAAGAGGAGGGGCGCAGTGTGCTGTCTCGACGTCGTCGTCGGGGCTGTAGGAGGCGGCGCGGCCTGCCTGACGACGCTGCCCAGCGCCCTCGGGAGCGCTGACTCGTTATAATAGTATTATGTGCTGAGAAAGAAGTGCAGTGTTTTAATGAGAATCCACAAGTTGAGAAAAACCATGACTTGTATGGCATACAAACATGACACGAATTGTGGTGTTTCAGGCTTGGAAAGAGGTCTTAAGCCTTTAAGGGGTATGTAAATTTACGTTATTCAGCGAACTACTTGACTATTCAATTGTCGATAAAATCTAAACCGCACATCTGATTTCCACTAAATTTTTTTGTTGAGTAGATATTTTACTAGCGAACGTCTATTTATATAGCACTGGATGGTAGTATGCTTTGCTTTATAGTAAAAAATTAAAATTTGTTTTACAAATATACGAGTTTGAAACCACAAAATCCATAGAACGGAATGTCTGTGAATGTCGGATAGAAACGTGAACCGATCTTTGCTACGGACTTCCCACTAATAAAATAATGGTCACAGATTAAGGGGTATTGATCCCCACCACCTTGGATTTATCTGTTTCTTCTCGATAACTTCTGTACCAGTCGATGTATCAAAATTTTTGTCACAAGGCATAGATACAAACTTAATCGAATTTCTGTAATTGCTGGAACCATAATATACTCATTATTTTGCAACGGGAAACAGCTGAAAATGACAAATTGCTCTATTTACGGAGCGACAACAGAGGCCGTAACATTAACAGAAATAATGCCATATGGATTTCAAAAAGTGAATGAAACAATAAACTATACATTGTCAGCGTGAAAAAAGTAAAACAATGTGTCTATTCCCTGATTTATAAGAAAAACCGTTAAATCGATCTGACAGGGAACAATTCCCCGTAGTCAAAATGATTCGGCAGGAATCTTGCAGACTAGATCAGCGTTTGGCTCGTTGTGGGGCTGCGGCATTTGATGCGCGCTTCAAGGTCACCCTCTTAGCATTTATAATTCTGTCACTTTGAGCCATTTACATTCGAAACTAAGGGAATCTTGCCTGACGATGCCGCTGGTCGACGGGCTTTCTCAGGGATCTCTCGTTTCCCCCGCCCCTTCATTCCGTCGCTGCTACTCACATTGTCATCCCTCACCAGCGCTGAAGAGCTAGACGTTAAGCGCTGACCAAAATCTCGTTCACTCACATTCAAAATTATGACGGAATACACCGCGTTACATTCGGGGACTTCAGTAACCCCGAACCTACTCGAAGTTTCAGATTAAAGTAAGACTCCTTAAAAGGAATAATGAAACACGAGTGTACGAACCTTACTTATCTTGTGTTAGTAAACATACTGCTGTCGGTGAAGTCTTGACCGTTGGTTAGCTAATTGTTAGATTACTAAAATTGTACTATAAATATTCTAATGTAGAATATGTTTTTGCTGTGAAATATGTTTTTCAATGCAGACATTGTAGTGGTTAGAGTTAGATGTATATAGCGGGTTCATAGTATTGAGCACATGTCACATATAGAATAATGGTTCATTCCAGGGGATTTCACCACGAGGTAATTGCAGCACCATTTAAGTTACATCAAATGAAATATACCGGTGTATGATTTCTTATTTTGAGTAACCAGCAAAACATGTATAATTATTTTGTCACCATTAATTCGCGAAGGAATTTGGAAGAGGATAGGGCTTTCTCAACTTCTCTATTGTGCATGACAGAAACGAGCGGCCCTGGGGGCCGATTAGGTATCGCATTTTATAGGTGCAACGCAAAATTTGCACCTGCGCTGCATCTGGTTGCACTGTATTGGAATTATATACTTACGTAATGCCATAGCAGAATCATTTAACTTGCTCTGCACTAGCGTTGCGCATGCAAATAGCAGGTAGCGATATTTAATCGTCCCCTGGAAGGTAATCGAGAGACCGATTCTTTAACGTTATAACATGGTATTGATGTTCGCGCACATTAGTACGTCACTATCAGGTAACCATTAAAAAAACTATTACTTAAACTGGTTTCTCCAGGAATTCCCCGACGTCAGTCAAACTCCATTTCTCCTATGTCCAGGGTCGGTTGTTTCTGTCACGGACAGTACAATGTGTCTACTTGAACCGTGAAATTATGTATTTATCGTTGTCTATATTTCATTTTAATTTGTAAGTTTCAATTTCTACTGTTAATATAGGCCTAGTCCAAGTTCTATACTGCCAAAAACTTAAAAAATATTTTTTTTTCCCATTTTAATAGTTCATAAAACATTTTATAATTCATAAAACATTTTATAATTCATAAAACATTTTATAATTCATAAAACATTTTATAATTCATGAAACATTTTATAATTCATAAAACATTTTATAATTCATAAAACATTTAATAGTTCATTGAAACATTTAATAATTCATTAAAACGTATAATTTTATAATCACAGATTAATATTTATTTATTTAAATGATTTCATTACTGAACTAAATGTAACACTGTTCGGTACCGTAACATTGGACGACTTGAAGTACACGCCCCCTGACGTCACCGCATGGGAAAAGTACTGTGGGAAACTAAGCTTGTTTACAAACATGCTGATTTGTTAGTTGGTAATTGCAGAAAGCAAAAATGTTGCGCATTCATAGATTTGCTCGCAAGGGTAAAAAATATTAGTTTCAATTTCATGGTTAAGATACGCAAATACATAATATCAATGTTTACCTGAAAAAACGGCGAAGTCCAAACGAATAATCAATTTTCTTGACGTACATCTCATCCGGGACATGTGAAGCCAAACAGCTAAATGAAGGTTATGTTCGGCTGCGGTATCCATGGAGATAGGAATTGTATCCCACACCTGACTGAAGCTCCGCCTCTTTTCAAGCCGTCCTTTGTACGCGGCCATTTTTATAGTAACAAGTGGTGGATGAATACGAATTTGCTGAAAGAGGAAAGAAGTAACCAGGACTTCAAAAATGCTAACTTAACCGTGGACAGCTGGTAATTTTAAGGGGATGGAAGGAAATGTGGTAGGCTATAGTGTATTTTGTCTTGTTGAATTTGGGGACGCGATTGGCACAGTGGCTCTCACCAAGGCGATCCGGGTTCGACTTCTTGCGGGTCTGATCTCGGGATTTTTGCATGTAAGAATCGTGCCGGACGATGCCGTTGGTCGGCGGGTTTTCTCGGCGACCCCCCCCCCCCCCTTTTTTTCTCCTTCATTCGGACAATGCTCCATACTCACATCATGTCACCCCTCACCACCTCACCAGTACTAAAGACCTAGATGTTGAGGTTCTTATCTAGGTAGGCTGCGTTGGTGTATGTGAGACACAAAACCAATGAAGCGTTAAGAGTGACGTTGGTCGGCCTATGTAATGCATTATCGCCTCTAGACGCAAACCCAGCAACTGGCGCGCAGAGCTTTACTATTATTAATTTTCCTATGGGACTATAAGAGGTGATCATATTATTTTATTTTGCGATGTTATGTTTCAAATTCTAGTGCCTATTTCTATTATTGTGTTTTTCGTATCTGGTTGGAATTTTCCTATCCGGATTTTTCAACTGATAGAAACATTGTTTGAAATGTGTTTTCTTTTCGTAGATGCACGGGAAAAAATATTTTGTGGCAGCTACAAAATATTGAGTGGGTATTCACCCTGCAAAAATTATATTGTGGTCGCCACAAAACCATTTTGTGGACACCACTAATAAAAACATTGTGGCCACTACAAAATTATTTTGTAGTTATTACAAAATAATCTTGCAAGGAAGACTTCCTACAACATTTTTCTATCAGTGTGTATAACCGTAATGCGTGATGAGGTGTTTCTTCCAGATATTATTACTTGTAACTCGCTGCAATGCATTTCAAGCGCGGGTAGATAGGAATATTAAGTGCTGACCAAGATCTCTTCACTAGTTTAATTTAACAATTTTCTTAAATCCAGCCCTCTAAAGACATGTGGCGTAGTCGTAGGTGTGTGCCGAGAAACTCTGCACTGTAAGAAATTATTTGTAAATTTACACCAAGGTATGGGTGTTAAAGCAAATAGATAACTATAACATTGTTCTCATACAACGATAGCGATCCTGTGCAATCGAAGGAAATATTTCAATTTTACCTATACAAAGATTTTACCATACTTTTATTGTAATAACGCCAATAATTTGCTCCGCTTGCAATCTGAAGTATGCTAAGTGTTCATTTTGTATATGCGTTAACCGGCCCGCCTTGTGGCACATGTGTTTGTGTGAGTGAGGTATGGTGCTAAGGGCGACGTCGTATGGGCCATTCAACGGTGCGTCGCCTCACGTATAAGGCGTGCAGTCTTCGCGAAAAAAACAAATTTCCTATGGGTAGAGAAGGGAAAAATTCGCGGGTACACAGACTTGTAGGCTAGCCTGCAAGAATATATGTGAACTAAAGCAGTCAACATATGCTCATTAGCTGCTTGCTGTTAGTGATATATGTCTGTATTAGTTACATATTCATTACTGGCTCAGATACTTTCTGGAGATGTCAAATAAGTCAAAGGCCAATTGCGAAAGTGACACAAACTTACGCTTATTGGAATTCTAGCTGGTGCCCAAATGATAACGCGAAATTGTCAGGTCTCTACCTATGGGACTTTAAGTGGTGACCCTATTGTTTTATTTACGAAATCACTTTAGTACTAAAGTCCAATGCACTACCCTTAAGTGGTTTCACATGTATTCGGCTAGTATATTTTCCGCTGTAGCAGACTGAAAACCCCGTTTCGATCCGTTTTGACGTGCACTAAAAGGGAATTTCTAATACGTGTGTTGTGTTGTCTTGAAAGTACTTAAGGGCAGTCGTCGAAGTGTGTGTTATTTTCGTAGACATACGGCGTGAACACGCGTGTATTAGTTTCGGTGTAAAACTTATTCTTCAAACACGCTGCAGTGTGATTTTACGGCAACGCCCCTTAAGAGGAGTCCTCGACTGGCGCATGGACGGCATTGCAGCGTGTCACGCGCATACATTTTTACACGATACCGCTTAAGTTATTCATATTGTGTTTACATACGAAAAGAACACACACGTGAAACCATGTTTTTTTTTTTTTTTTTCCAAATGCAGCACGCTTGTTAGAAACATGATATTCGGGCCTCTCAAAATGGCTTAAAACGGGGTTTTTAGACTGTTGTAACTCCGAAAATATTACCTGAATTCGTAAAGTGCAAAACGAGAGGCATGCGTTGGTCTTTACTTCAAACTATTCAGAAATAAAATATTGGGGCCACCGCTTAAAGTCTCATAGTAAAAAAACTACAACGGAAACCTTGCACGCCAGTTTGGCGCGCTGCGAATAGAGGCGATATGCTTCTCGTCAAGCGTGGGACACTGTCTCTTATCACTACGCTGTTAACACGTGTCAAAGGTGGAAATTTGACACAGCGAAGGACTCCTCTTAAGGGCGCTGCCTACCTCGGAGCCCTGGCGGAGAAAGAATAGAGTTTTACATGTTAAATTATTTTCAATGCCATTCTGTCACCTTTTGTGATATTGTCTCCGGACAAACCCCGTTTTCTGCGCCGAGAAAAGGAGAATATTGCTACGTAAATAAATTTGCATAAAATAAGTTATGAATAGCCATATTCGCGTGGTTTTTTTTGGGGGTAAAAATGCTTTTTTTGGCCACAATTTTCAGGGTATTGAAAAGACTGCCTACACGAGCCATAGCAATGTACGCGGCACCGAGACGAACGAAGAAGACAGTGGTGGCATATATGTAACTTCAACCGTTACTGAGCCAGGTGGAAAATCATTTAACCTGAAACCCCCTATGCTTGCTCCCGCGCCGTGGCTTCAAGGTAGGCAGTGTCCTTAATTACTTCCAATATTGTTCAGCAAGTTTTTTTTTTTTTCGGTGTGCTAATTACAGCTCGTTTGCCATTCCATTTCCACGTCTAGTCTCGGCGTGCGAGCTCCATTCCTCGCTACTTACGTCCCTTTGTGTTCGCCAGCTGTGTGCCTGCCAACTGTCAGACGGTGATCACACACTGCTGTGAGTTGTTCGCTATATGGGCCGAGGGAGGGGATACAGCAAGTTTCACAAGTTCTTTACTAAAAGTCGGCTGTAAATGAGCTAATTTTGGCAGTTACTGTGCTACGCATGGGATTTTTAGTTTGTGCCCCTGAGCTTTTAAATTATTTTTCTTGTGTTTTATGGTTACCACAGGTATGCGGTTAATTTTAAGGCTGCTAAAGTACGTTTAGTATTCAAATTTATATTTTTACGAAACAATTTTAGCTCGCATAATTTATAAGTAATGGTGTGTCGGTAAAATTTGCACGTTATGTTGCCGTGCAAATGAAGAAAAATAAGTTAACTTTCTTAAACGAAATAATTCACAGTGAAATAACTTGTCATGGGCTACATAACCTAATATTACAAAAATCCACAATGAACAAATTTCGTATTTAAAAAAAAAAAAAGCTGATTTGCAACGTTTTCGCTGTACCCTTGCAAAAATTTTAAAGATTCTAAATATAACGCTTTTGGTTTATAAATGTTTGGTTTTGTAGACCATAGCATGTTATCCCACTGTGAATTATTTCAGTCAGTTGGTTTTAACTAGTTGCATAGCAATGTAACATGCACATTTTAACTTTGATGCACTATGAGAAAACTATGAGAGCTAAAATAATTTCGCTAGAGGATATACTGTATTATACTCACAAGTTTCCTCGACAAGACTGACACATTACACGAAAATATGAAATTATGATTTTATATACCACGTCACTCTTTAAGGGGCCTCCCTATCTGCTCTTGAAATGCTTTGCAGCGAGTTGCTGTTATTATTATTTTTTTTACGAAACTACTAAACGCGCATTATATTTGTATACCTACGAAAAGAACGCACGATTCATACAATGTCGCTATAGATTCAAAAATTCAGCACGTTTATTTAAAACACCCTTTCGGACCCCTCAAAATGGCCAGACATGGGGTTTTCAGATCGCCGTATCTGGAAAAATAACAACTGGAATTGAAAAACACAACTATAGAAACGAGGGTTAGACTTTGAACTACGCTACGAACAAATAAAATAATGTGGTCACCGTTTGAAGTCCCATAGTAAAAAGGATGATAGTGAAGCACTGAACGCCAGCAGAGGCGATAATGTATTGCATACACGTCGATCAACGCCAACATTACCACTCCTGCCTCACACACAAACGCAGCCATCCTAGGGAGGCACTTAAGATGGCATCTTTGATAAACGTATTTAGTGTCCAAGAAATGTGGATCATTTTTGCTAACTTTTATAGTAAAGTACATAATTATGAGTTCCTAATTCACTTCTTGTACACCTACTGGAAGGTAAGATAAAAAGCTATGTTTCCATTGTGCTACCTTTGGAATTTTCTGTCGTGAAACAAAAGTGAGCGAAGAAACCGTAACAAAAATTAACACGTAGGAGGGAGACTTACTTACGAAGGCTGTAATTTTTCTGGTACGCCCGTAAAAAAAGATAAAGCGTGGTAACGGTTAGACGGACAAACGTATACAATTATTCCAGACTCCTTATTGGCTAGAAACCACGTGATGGACGGACGGATGCGACGGTTCATTGTAAATCCGCCTTTAGCCGATCGCGTCGCGAATCACCTCGAGGGAGATATTCGTGTCTGCAGCGAAGCAGTTGGCAAGCGGGTCGTTCGCCGTGAAGCTTGGAGGTAAGAGGAGTGACCCCCGTCCAGGTCTTATCTAAATATACACCCGGCGGCGGGCGTCTAGGGAACATCTGGCAACGTGGCGACAGCGTCTCAGTATCGCGTGCTTCCCGCCGTCTTCCGAAGGTGCCCAAGGTCACGGGCAGGTGGGCAGGAAGTCGCGAGTCACTACTTCCGCTTTTAATATTTCTCTTTCCCAAGCTGTCCACTGGCCTTTCTTCTGTCTTCTGCGAGGAGCTCCGCCCTCTCTTGAAAAAAAAAATAATTTTACAATCGGGATTGTAAGTAAAGGCCATTTCACACGATCAAATAATTATCAGGGGCGTCGTTTAGGGGGACAGAGGGGCAAATGCCACCCCCCCCCTTAATTTTAGAATTAAAAGTGTATAACCTTTATTTTGTGTACGTAAGCATATAATTTTACGCATGCTTAATTAATAAAAAATGATACTTAAAGCTATAAGTTAAGCAGATAATTGCAATAATTGTTTCATTTTAAAATAAAAAAATCTGCCCCCCCCCCACCTATGGGAAAACCTGAAATGACGCTCTTGATATTTATTGAATTCAATTTCTTGAGTTCAAATTTATTGAATAGCACTACTCAATAAATTTGATTTAATAAACATTGAAGGTACCACTTGAAAATGTATCAAACAATTCATAAACAAATGATGCACAAAATAAATATGTAGCTATAGGCCATTCGGAATAAAGTGAGCACTAAAGATTTAACCTTTGAAAAAAATCACTAGCCGTTACTAAATATAAGTCAACATTAACAACAGTTACATTATTGTTCGTATGGTTGGTAGCGAACAATTGCATGTAGTTCCGTGTATTTTCTTATATGAATACAGCATTAGTGAAACAACATCAATTGCAAACGACCTCTCTGTATTTAATATACTTCAAAATATTTATTTAAGTTCTTACTGTCATACCTACTGACTGTATAATTTTATTTAATTAGCGGCAATACAAAGCGACGCAACCGAGTCGATTATCGTAGGCTCGTGCCGCTATTGCTTCGCGCCACAGAGATAGTTTAAAATTTCGCCGACAGATGGCACCAGTTAGGTTTTCGCCGCTTGGAAGCGAATTGCGTCATTCAGTTTGTCCGTTATGTAATGAATATCGGTTTCTGATAAACACATATAAAAGTATTATAAGTGACTGTTCATGAATATAATTAATAAATTATGTGAAGTCATTAGTAACGTAAGTTGTTATGTTTTATGATCGCCAGCCTGAGTAGCCTATCTGGAAATAGAAACAGCATTTCCCCCCTGTTTCACACATTATGAAAATACCATATTTATTGTTTCTCTTTACGTGCGTCGTCGTCGTTCATTGCAGTATGCTGAACGGAACTTGAATTCTTGAGTTGCGTGTGTCGTGTGTGTTTTTACTGGCGGTTTTAATTTAAAAGTTTGAATATACTGTGCATACATTTACGAAATTCGTGACTGTAATAGCGCCGTTAGAGTATAGACGCAGAGAAACCAGTGTTATAAAACGTTTACTCGCGGGTATTTATAACTAAGATGATTACTGAGTATAGCACACATTCAACACTCCCGCATTTAATGAGTACATATTGTAGCTAAAATTTATCGGAGCAGTGTAACGTAAATGTAAACATTGTACAAGCCTCTGTAAATAAAAGCACGTGGCAATGTTGATGTTTACATGTAGCGGAAAGATATAAACTGGCAGAAAATAGAAATTAATCAGGGCTTTTTTGAGTGCTCACTTTATTCCGAATCACCTATATATTACGATTTATCTACTAACCCTGCACGACACAAATATATTTGGTTTAGCTGACAAAATTTCTTATTATTTGTGTATATATTTTTTTAAATAAATAATACTCGTAATTATTTTGAATGCTGCATATTTCACATACAGAATGCAGTGAATATGTTATTTGAATTAATGTTAAGAAAACCACTCTTCTGTTCTCATATATTTTGATCCGAGAAAATGTCAAACATGTTCGAAACTAAAGTGAAAGACGAAATGCCCGCGGTTATGAAGTAAGCATGGCGTCACATGACATTCAAGATATTGAATTCAATAAATTTGAAAATAAATTGAAGCAAAATTTGATCGTGTGTAACGGCCTTAAGCCAGACGTGAGTCTTATTGCACAATGGTAAGAGCATTTTCTCATTTGCAATGTCTTGTATTCGGTATGGCAGTTGGCTTGAGGTGAGGTGATAGGGTTTTACGAGGACAGGGAAGAGAGGCGAAAGGACAACACAACATACATGACCGAGCTAGGATTCTAACCCAGGATCTCTTGCAACGTAGACCGACGCCTAACGATTATGCTACGGAAGCCGGCAGGCAGTTGACGTCATCAAAATATTAATAGATACTTTTAATGAAGTTAAAAGGTCAAGAGAAAAATTTAATTTTTTACTTTTTAGAGTTTTTTTTAGTCCGGGGTTACTTAAAATTTTTAATTTTACTTTTATTATATATATATATATATTGTGCAGACACAATAAACATTGCAAAAGTAATCCCAAATAACCCAAACACAGCTCTAAAATCTACATTCAACATTTAAATTGTGTACGACTTTTTGTACAAGAAAGATGATCGTGTGAACAAAACACTTGATTCAGTAAGATACTAGCTAGAGCGCTAGCTAGTAGTTGCTAGCAAGTGTTATATGTAAACTATTCCACATGCGCACATTTTACCAATGTACGGAAAGAAAACACACTGCATACAAGTACGGAATGTTATTGACACCAAGCTCATTAAAAACACTTTTTGTAAGCCCTCCAACGTAGATAAAACGGCCTTTTCAGACTGCTGTACTTAAAATTTAGTAACTGGATGTGTGTGAAACTCCGTTATAAATGTGCATTGAACTTACTGACTTCCACCAATAAAATTATATGGTCACCGTTTAAAGTCACATAGTAAAAAAAATTGGATCTGCTGAAATCTTGCACTCTAGTTCAGCGCTCGGCTCGTTGTGGCGATGCGGCATTTGATGTGTAGTTCAAGGTCGCCCTTGTAGCTTTGTCACTTACGAGCGACTAAAGGAGTGTTTACAATTCGTGGGCTTAATGCTACAACTAGGTAACTATGCAGATTTGTGTTGTAACAATACTCCTAATTAACACATTTATAAATGTAAATGCATCAAAAGGAACAATGGTAAGGATAGTGAAGACATCTGCAGATAACCTAAACATGGAAAAATTAAGTTACCGAGTTGTTGCACTAAGCTGACGAATTGATAACATAACAGTAAGCATAGAACATAGGTCGTTTGCACAAGAACTAAGCTCTATGTATTCTTATCTACCAATTCACAACGCCAAAAAACGTGGTCTTGTGCATTGAGATTCTGGCATAAGAAATGTCAATATTTAATTTCTTGTGCGTACGCATAGGGCAGAAACCAATCACAGTAAAGTATTTTGTGAATGTCCGCCGTGTTGGTTTAACCTCCAAAAATACACGCGAACAAAACAAAGCTAGCATAAACTTTTTTAATGTTAACTGTTTTTCTGTATTGTAATTGTTTTACGCGGTGCAGATTATAGGAACTTTGTTTCTATATTTCATTTTATCTCCAAATACGGTTCCACTTTGTGTTTTATTGGCCTTCGGCTTTTTATACAAGGAATATTTCAGATATGTCAAAAAAATACCATTGGCTAAACTTAACAAAAATAATTCAATTGTGAACTAATTTTGCACAAGACGTCCGGTCGTACAGAGTTTCTACTGTTATATGTTCTATGGTTACGTGTTTTGATTGTGAACCAACCTTAACGCGTAGGTAGGCGGCGTCATGGCCGATTCCTTTCCCACTTCCTGCTATGGTGTAAAGTTGTCGCACTCTCTATTGTCCATGATGTCGGAGAAATGGAGAGTTAATTTACCTTACTTGGCCAACGAATTCCAGTACTTGTCAGTTGGAGTGCAGTCGTAATTTCGAGTGAAAGATTTGGAATAGTTGCAGTTGTGTAAACGTAGATACGTATGCGATTTCTTTCCTTGTGGTGGAGTGTGTCGTTATCTACGAGACAGGAAACGAAAACATCCAAGCGGAAGAAGGCGTTGCTTGATACGTCTGCTGCGTAGTATATAGACTGCTACTGAAGTCTGCCGACCAACTTCGGCAGGTGGTTCCTCATCAAGGTGTCCACTTTCTGGAAAGTCGGTTAAGGTCTTGTTACCGAGTTTTGCAGTGATTTATAAAATATATATTTTTTATTGCTACCTAATACTCGCATCAACATTTTGCTCTACAGTTATGACACTTATATGTTATAATTTGTTGCTGGTTTTTTTTTTTTTATTTTTTTTTTTATGTACTGAACGGTTTTTTAGTTTTCGTCACCCAAAGTACCCCGTTTTTGGTCGTGAAAATAGGCAAAAATGAAGCAAAAAAATTTTTTTGCTGACGAATGGTACATTATTTTTAAAAACGCATCCACAGTATTGTGCATCGTGTGACTGCACATTGACTCAAATTTTTTCAAAGCTTTTAGTTAAAAAAATATTTGAGTTATTGTCACCAGTCTGGAAAAAACTCAGGAAAAAATCTGGCAATTTAAAGTTAGCAAGGGAAAGTCGATAGTTTTGCTTGAAGTCCAGAATACGTCATGGAAATCCTAGTGGCTCAGTGATTGGAGTGGATAATTTTAAGCTGCAGTCTGCCATCACCCCGATTATGGAAACATTTTTTTCGCATGATGGTATAGTGTGGTCACACACGCTGTGAAATTGTGTGTAGTACGCAGTGCTTTATTTTAATTTTTGAATGTTTATAATGCAATTATTGCTCCAAATTCTTTCAATTTTTTCTTGTGAAATATTTGCAAGATCTGCCAATTAACAAAATTGGTCAGGGAAATTTTATTACGTGCTTACGGGGTATGGAAAGTTAATATGTCGAGCGAAAAGACTGGGGGATTCAGTCGTCGATAAAATCTAAACTACTCATCTTATTTCAATGAAAAAAAAATTCTGTGTATATATTTCATTAGCGACCGTATATTTATATAGCACTGGACGGCGGTATGCTTTAGTTTCTAGTAAAAAATTAGCGGTATATTAGAAAAATAAGGGATTGAATCCACAAATTCCGTAAAATCAAAAATAGTAATTTTTATAATTTTTAGAACGAAAATATCTAGGACTCTATAGTAACCGGAATTGAAAAATATTTGTTTTAACAGCCATAAACCTCTCGCGCAGAGATTTTCAGATAGTAAAATTATTTTAAAATCATAATGTGAATATTTTTGAAATTCTGTTATTATAGAGTCCTGGATATTACGTACTAAAAATTAATAAATTAAATAAATTACAGTGTTGAACGCCTTTGGATAGTCTAACAGTCGAATATCATCTGTAAAATTATAAGTGCTGTAGTTGTACTACTGTATGTTGTTTTCGAAAACCGACTGCAATTCCGTTAACATGTAACATTTCTGTGCACAGTTGCTTTAGCCCGGGCAGCCTGTATTTTGTTATTTGTTTGGGCGACGCAACGTTTTCTTCGGGAGTGCGAGCTAACCTTGTGCGACTGATGCCTAGCTGGTTATCTTTTTGTACAGTTCGTTTTTCCTTGTCACATGGTTTACTACTGGTGAAAAGAGATAATGCTTCCACCGTGTAAAGTTAGTCGTTACTGCGCACGTGTTGGTCGAGTGCTATTGTACAGGGAAGACCCCTAGCGATTTGTGGAACGTGTGGTGTTAAGTCAAACGAGACCTTTTCTTTCTGTTTCACGACTCAGTTTGGAATTTTGTGTATTTTTCAGCCATTTCTAGAGGACACCAAAAAAAGGCGTTTCTAATATGTATATTGTATTAAATTATAGACATACTAGTTAAGTGTATTTTAATAAATATATTCCGAACATGTGTAACAGTGTCGTTCATGAGCTAAGCGAGGATTTCTCTGTAATTGTAGAGCATCAACTTTGGTTTTGTTTTGTTGACTCTCCAACGTGCCATTCCAGAACGAGTATCATATCGGGTCTTCACGGACACTTTGGGGACAGTCACATAACTCCCGTGGCGCAGTAGGGGATGCTAAGCTAAGACAAGTAAAATGATATAGGACACTTGGTGTCGCAAATGCTGGGAAGTGCTTGAAAAACGGCACACAAGTTGTGGTATGAGAGTTTCAAAATCTGTGCTGATCTAGTTAATGATTATTTTTTGAGAAGTCAACCAGTGCATAAAGTGGGCAGATCTGACAATTCATCGGGCCGCAGATATGCATAAAAAAAATACTAGCCTCCCGCTGAAGCACCTTAGATTCAATCCCGCTGGCTTCACCTGCATACTACCACTGCCAGACTAGTAATTTCTGTAGTACTGTGGTTCTAACTGCAAGCCAAGATAGTAGCTAGAATGAACGGGGAAATGTCACGAAATGCGCCAGTTGCCACACAAACGTAGTGTTCATACCTCGTGACCTATACGCAATACGCTCTACTAGCGCCGGTCTTCTCCTATAGAGTATATCAATACTTCAACCAAGTTTACTTTATGATAGTAAATAGGACGGTTATTATCTCGGTCACGGTCTTAGAAGTACAGATCTGGACACTCACCTACTCTTCAATGCTTTATCTTTGACCCTCTTATGACTGAACGAAACTGTTGGCGCCGCTATCCCAGTGGGGCTGTTGTGAAGAGCAGTTCGTTATTTTAATCAAAACTCAAGTGTTTAAACATATTCTGGTTAAACCTAAGTAAGTTTATAATATTTGTACTTTAAAAATATAATACATTTAATGTTGGAAAAATAATTACTAGCACGAGTGTGCTAGTGGCGCCACCAGTTTTCATTCGTTTTTGCGGCTAGAGAAGGAACAAAATTCAGTCATAAGGGGGTCCATATTTTATAGCAGTGTCCAGACCTGAACTTCTAAGGCCATGATCTCGGTATTCTCACAGTGTAGACTGGGCGATAATTGCTCTCGAGGTAGCATGTCTTAACTGGTCCATTTTTATCTGCTACGAGAGTATTCGCAACTACTGTCACGGCGTTATATTTTCTGCAGTTATTATTGCTTACGCCTTATTATAGGTTACTCGAAGTAGAGTGATCGCGTGATGTCATTTTTCGTCAACTTGTTAATACACACAACAGTGTAAGTAATAAATACAGTATGTCCAGGGGCGTCATTTGGGGCCACAAGGGGGGGGGGAGGGGGCAAATGCCTCCCCTGGATTTACAATTTTATGTGTATAAATATATTTTGTGTATTTTTAAATTTAAATAATACTAACTTAAGCACATAAAAAAGCATCTAATTTATACATGCTTAATTAATAAAAAAGATGCAACAAGGTCACTGTCGCCGGAAAACAAAATCTTGCCCCCTCCCCCTTCTAGAAAAACCGTTAATGACGCCGTTGAGTATGTCCATAAACAACCGTATAATGGGCACACCATCCAGATCCTGAACTAAATTTAGAGGAGACGAAGATGTTAGTGGCAAAATGCTGTACGATGACATTTTACATTCGTTAGCGACTCCAGTAAATTTTTACAGTTATTCCAGCTGTTACTTTTGATATTGTCACACGTTCGTCGCACTGATGAACATAATTACTGTACGTACAGCGCAGCTGACTTTCCTGTTTAATTTTAGAACCAGAAATGTCGGCTGACATAGGAAGATACATATGCAACACTTAAAAAAGTAATGCCCCCAGAACTGTGGACTTTACTGACGTAGTACGAAACTAGAGAAAGGCGGGGCATTGTTCTCTCTATGCAGTAGTGTTAGCTTGCAAGTTCGGATCTAGGGCTCGAGAAGGGTAAGTGGTTTGTGTCTTTAGCTGGATGGGAACATTCTAGGATGCATATGTGTGTGTGAACCCATGATTTTGCCTTAGGGGGGTGGGGGAGGGGTCACAAGACCTAATAATTATATATGTTTTGTAAACTACATACTGGTGAATCTCGACAAAGCTCTTTCATTTACAGAATACAGTAAGTTACGTAAACTTTTCCTTTAGAAACTAAAGAAAAATCTTTTTTGCGCTCTTGGAGTGGGGAGGGGCTTACCCTAGTAACCCCCCTCCACCTGGGTGACTTTCCGTACACATGTGCCCTTGCTGTGAATTAGAACAGAGGCATGTATGACGTCACGCCCGGGATGCATTTATATTAAAGGGCTTGAAGCAAATATATTAGAAGGGTCCAGATGGAGCATGTCGCCGGGAATTGTAACCAAACAAACGCTTGACGTGGCTGGTATCAATATGGTCGACTAATTAAAAATTTGAGGAAATATTAGTTAGGAGGTGTGTAAACAGGGCTAAAATATAGAGTTTTCAACCTAATACATAAATTAAAGAGCATAATACAGTAATTTGCCATAAAAAATACCAGTCTGATGTATACTTTTGAGGTTAAAGCAGTATGGCGGCTGGCAAATTTGGTGGCTACCTTTCTCCCCTCTTGGCTTCACACCCCTCGCCCTATTCAGACCTTATGCTACCCCAGTGGCTTGAAGCCTACTAAGGTCCCTTAGGCGATTAAATAGAACAGTCCGAATAAATTACTGTACCTGGACGACATTGTACGGTTTGTACTAAAAAGTCAACCAGAATTGTTTATTACATAATTTGCTAAAATCATAGTATATGCTGCCTTGAGAAAATCATCCGTCATGGAGAATACCAATTGAAACAAAGCTACTAAACATATTTTTTATACCTGCTCTCGTTGTAGGAGTAAAAAATTAATATCGCGAAAAGAAAAAAGTACCGTAGGAACAGGGTAACGTAATTTTTTTGAATCAACAATATCAAACGTATGTGGATTGCTGATTTAATGAAAATCGACAGTTGCCCTGTTATGTCTAGTTTACCGACGGTGCAAATTTCACACGGGATGGCGTAAACAGTCTGTACAATTCCTGATAAGTTTGACCGGTGTGATTGTCCGTGGCTGTTGATGCTCGAATACAAACAATGTCTGACGTAACATCGCTGACTAGCTTTTACATTTTATTCGTCGTGTTCCAAATGTTTCGAATTGCTCTGGCATTGCTGGGAATATGCCCCATGTGCATACATTTTTTGCTCGAAATTATTTAAGGAATAAGTCCTGAATAATGTTCTGTAATATTCAGGGGCGTCATTTCAGGTTTTTCCAGGGGGGGGGGGCAAGATTTTGTTTTCTGACGACAGTGACCTTGTTGCATCTTTTTAATTAATTAAGCATGTATAAATTAGATACTTTAATAATAAAACTTCAGTTTTATATCCTTAAGTTAGCATTATTTACATTTAAAAATACAAAAAATATATTTATACACAAAAATTCCAAATCCAGGGGGGGGGGCATTTGCCCCCCCCCTGTAGCCCCAAATGACGCCCCTGGTAATATACATATACAATGGGTGTTTGTATATGAGAGCGATAAACGGCTACACCATTGACCAATCACTATGAAATTTAACACACATATTTACGTTCTCATAGAGAAGGTTTTTATGCTATCCCTTTTACTCAAACACGCCTTTAGATGCCGCTGCAGCGCATCAACTTTTATACCCAGCTTCCCCTTATGGCATATAGGGCATGCAAGGAGGGGAGAGGGGTGTTCGCAATTTGACAAACATCCATTTTTATATGAAGGGCTTAAAATGATAGTGGCGTAAGTCTCGTAAAGTAATTTTCACAAAAACTATTAATTACTTTTACATATAAAATACAGACCCCCCTTTTTTAGTACTTGTAAAACTGACTTACACCACCATCATTCTAAGCCCATCATATATAAAACTGGCAGAACGACGTTTGCCGGGTTCTGCTAGTTGTGCAGTGTGAATTGACACTTTTCAGTGTGATCGCCTAAATGTTTTTCCAATTTTACTACTTCTAATAAACCAATGACGCTCTGAAATGTGTGTGTGGAAAAATGTGGGTAAAGAAAAAGGGGGTCGGGACATGTATTTTGCTCCCCCACCCTTTCTCTCTCTCTCTCTCTCTCTCTCTCTCTCGCTCTCTCTCTATCTATCTATCTCTCGCTCTCTTTTTAGGTTTACTTGATTGTGGCCGGCTGCCGGCCCCTCACCCCATCCTTTCTCCAATCTTGAACCGGTTGGCACGCCTCAAGAGTGTAGTTGGAAATTTTGGGTACCGGGTCCTTTATCTCGGATGTGGAAGGGGGAGAGGGGGCAATATTCCTCGCCTATGTGCGTGATTGGGGAAGTGCTCAAGTAGCCGCGAGCGAGCGGGTGGCCGGCATTACGGTTGTATCAGGGTCACGTGTCCCGTCGAGGAAAGGGAGGGGGGCGGTGGGTGTAAGAACAGGTTCGCGGTCTCTCATGGGTTACGGTGCCCGCACACACACTCGTCTAGAAAGGAAGAAGTACGGACGGCATCATGGCTCGCAGGTCCAGACCGCAGCTTCAGCATCAGGGCTCGAGGACCCAGCAGCAGAAGCACGAGTATCCCGACAAGGGACCCGGTGAGACTCCTGTGTGACCTTGAGGCGGGCTGTCGACCCCCCCTTGCTCCCCTCCTCCACTCAGTCAGTGTTGTCCCCCTGCCTGTGTGGTTGTCTGTCGCCTCAGTGCTCGCCTTGCCTGCCACGTGTGCGCCAGCCCGCCGTCCCAGCTGTTTCGCCATGGGTGAGGTCTCGACAATGTCGCGTCGCCGTGTGTAGTCTCTAAGTTTGACATCCTCTTCCAAGACACGTGCATATAGTAGCTGCATTGTTTCAACCGCCCAGTGCTGGGTAAAGAACGAAGCACTCTGTTCCGTGTAACTAGTGACCCTGGTTTTCACGAATGTTTGAATGCCATATGTGCACGCCTGCATCTATGCTCCGTGGTTATTGGCAGTGTGTCTTTGTGCAGAGGTGTCGCTTATTTCACTGCCAATCAGAACAAGGTTACCGTAACACCACATGTCTGCAATTTGCGGGTACAACACCACGACACCGAGAGTTCAAAACATATTATAATTGACCACGAAGCAGAGCTGCTGGCATTGTAACAATGTGGTGCAAAAATCTTTTCACAAAAATCATTAACATAGTCTGTGACATGTAGTGTTCCATATTTTGACAGTTCACTTCTGAGAAACGTGTCTGTACACAGGCTTGCGACGACCGTACTTTTCCAGGAAGCCAGGTAGGTTTAAAGCTCCAAACAATGGAACTGTCGGACACATTTCTCAGAAGAGAAATGTCAAAATACGGACAAGTTACATGAAACAGACTTTACCTACACATGACTTAACATGTTTGCTATTATGACAACAATTTTGGTTCTAAAATTATCCAAAAGTACCCCTTTCTCTAACTGAGCAGTTTAATGTTACTACTTTTTGAATTTTACTCCTACAGCCCATTTTGTCGTTTATTTTCAGTTGTGGCATCAAAAGCTGGTAATTCATAAAGAAGATTTTTGTCCTCATACTAATGTTGGCAGTGTAGGTCTGAGAATTAATAAAACAAAGTGTACTGTTTTTATGTGTTGGTATGACGTACACACTCCAGTGTTCTTATAACATTGTGACAGCTGTCCAGTGTTGGTTGATAGTGTATTTAGTTTCTGCAATCTTGCATAAAGACTTATCTTCTCAGAAGAGAGATGTCAGAATCAAGCAAACTTACACTGAATAGGCTGTATACTCTTGCTTCATGTAACTGAAGTAAACGTTGATGGTTCTGGAGGGGGGGGGCTACTTTTCGTATGTAGTATGCATGTTCAGGCAATGTCAGTCTGTATTTATAGGTGGAACAAACCTACACAGCACAACCCACTGTGTGCGTAGTAAATTTTGTCAGGTAGTGTGAGTGGCATTACAAATGTAGTGGCGTACATTCAGACATAGGCCGTACTGTTTTTGGTTTTTTTTACAACCAAAAGTGCCAGATATTAAACCTTCATGTTGATGTAAAAAAAAGGTTTTACTAGTGAGACTTTTTTTTGCCATAACTGCTCATTTTGGTTATTTACTGTCTTAATAAAAAATTTTCACGTCAATAGTTACCCACTATGAAGTTTTTTTAAAGTTTAACTTAGTAACTTACTTCTAAAACCTGGTAAGTCCAGATTTTCCAAATTTCGTATTCCATGTGTCTTTTGGTGCTAATTTTCATGGTGCTTCTAGTGTTAAAATCTGCTAAATATACTATGCGTTAGCTTTCTTCTACGCTCAAATTAAAAAATGTTGTACGTATGGTGTAGCATGACTATGAAAATTTCATTTTTGCTCTCCTGTAAAATTTTCTGAAGTGGACTTACGAGGTTTTAGAAGTAATCCAATGGTATGCTGCCTTACCAAGCTGCCAGTCACTGGTACATGTAGGCTAAGAATACTAACTGACAGTCATATATAGTCGTGGATTTGAATGTCAACCTTTCCTATGTGTTCCTGGAACATTGGCCCAGGGACGTGTGGGACTTCTAGGTCTTCTTGAAACCGTTTTGTGTTTCATTTATTATTTCCATCTCATATTTTAATAAAGTTTCAAGTGGAACATTCGTGTGTTCTGTGAGGCAACACATGTGCTGCGATATATTTATAAAATGATTAAAAGACAGTGGTACAATAACTGTAATGTTTGCTATAACAGAGTAACTAAGAAGTAGCATTTTTGTTGATTTACGAATAATTATCTTTAGAATTGACTTTAGAAATGAGCATTCATTATGCTGGCTCTTCTAGGTAACAAATCTAAATTTCTTTCTTCGGAGTTTTATTTTGTGTTTGTTCAATTTGAATTATAAATTTAGTGGACATCTCTATGAAAAATAAGTTGTTTTAAACTAAACATATTTAGGAAGTTATAGTTATGCATTTGTTTGTTACAAGTATTCTTCGTGTACCTATTTTATATTTATATGGGACAAAACTAGTACTGCAGTGATTTAGTAGGTATAGGCTATTTTATTTGGTGACTCATTGGCTTATAAGTTTACAAAATGGATTTACAAATCATGTTAAGTTAATCAATTTAATGGAATGCATTTGGTTATCTTGCTTGTTTATTTAGAAAATGTAAATACTGTATTGCGTTCATGACTCACTTTAATTTGATAGGTTGCCCTGTAGTATGTTGCCTTTTAAACTTTGTTGCCTGAACAACCATTTAAATTTTTACTCTCTGGCTCAAGGTAAATGCTTTAAAAATTGGTAAGTTAATGGTATTAATGTGCTGTTATTCTGCTAAATTTATTGCATTAGAAATATGTTGTTGACCTAAGAAAATAGAACTTGCATAAAATGTGTCCATTTGAAATGTTTGAAGCCTGCACTTTAAAATTTTCATCTGTCATTGTTTCTTGAGAGTTGATTTGTATCAAGCCAAACCCACATGTTGTCTCGCCCCCCCCCCCCCCTTTTTTTTTTTTTTTTCATTTAAAAGAAAACGCTTGTCTTACTATGAAGATTGGTGATATTCTAAGAGGGTGTGGTATAAATGCTAAATGCTGAAAATGTTTATTGAAATTTGCATGAAAGTAGAAAAGAAAGCCGTCCTTGAGGACATTTAATTTTTGTGAAAATAATTTTCTAATGTTACTTATTCCTCAAGTGTAGTATGTTGCTCTGGAATCAGGAGTTATAATGTATCTGCACTATAAATAGGTAACTGGAAGCACATCATGTTACTGTGATATATCTACCTAATCTACCACAACCTTTTAACACTAGAACTCCCAACATGTGTTACCCCCTTTAACTCCCAAGAACGGTCATTTTGACCGCACTGTACAAAATTAGTTTTAAATGTATATTTTTCATAGTATTTATTGTACAAAGTTACACATAAATATTTTAGCATGAATTTGTCGCAATTATTATTACACTTAAGATTTTAATGACTAAAACATTTTAATAACATTGTTTTTTCGTCTGGATACAAATAAAAATATTATGTGTGTCACCTTACAGCTAACACTTATTTTTAATAGATATACATTTCTAATATTCCTGAATTTAAATAGGGGGCCTAACAACTGTTTGTTGTATTCATTTCAATCAGTATAACACACATACTCTTATCTACAAAGATTTTGTAAAATGCAAAACTCTTAAATTTTGAGAGAAATGTTTCACATATTATATGTTTGCTTTTCCCTTGCAAACCAGACAGACCAATTTTTTTGCAATTTTGCCTGTGCATTTACCACAAACGTATTTCATGTAGACTGTACAAACTTCAGTAGGTAATTTTGTTTCCGTTACATTTCAAAATCTGGCACTGATGGCGTTTACTGCTTTTGGATGGAACCGTATCTTGATTGTTGCCCTCCGTTGCCTTTGCTTCTTGACGATTTCTCAGGTACTTCTAGCTTTATGATGAAAACTCTGCAGCTGATACTAGAGCCTGTAACGTCTTTGAACGATAGTCAGGAATGTATGCCAGCCAAGTCAAGAATGTTGTCGAATAATTGGAGCGGCTAGCATCGGGATGCTGCTTTTGTTGAATTTAAACTACTTATAAAATATTTAGTAGAGTTATAGTAAATTACTATGTTTCTGGAAATTGTTTCTTGTGCCCACCTGTAGTGACCGATATATAATACTAACGACAAGTACGTTTTTATTTACCTTAACCCTGTTAAACTGTAAGTGTACAGTCATTATGCTACAATATGAATAACTCCGGCAATGGAAGGCGTGCATTCTTGACTTCAGTTGGAATGTCTCTTCTAGCTCTGTTCACTGTACCTACAATAGTTGTACCCCTAGCCATAAAATTACCTGCTAAACTTACAGAAGTGAAGAAGTTGTCCATTGTGATATTCTGCCCAGTGTCGAGATACGGTTCTTCCAGTTGAAGAACAATGTTCTCTGAAAGGGGATGGTTAGTAGGTAGTTTCTCATCTTTTCCAAAACATGGAAATCCATTCAAGATGAACTTTCTTTCAACGTCAATAGCCAACCAAAATTTTATACCAAATTTATCAGGCTTGCTGGACATGTTATGATAGACTGAAACTGCATTTGGCTTTCGTTGGAAAAAACTGTTCTTCAACAGTAGTATCTGCACCTGGCCTGAAGTTGGATTTGCAGTTGCTGATAAATCAATTCCATGTCTCAAGCAAGAGCAGATGTTCCAGCCTTCAAAGCGAATGAACCTGAATGTCTCCTGAAATATGTTTCAGGACATCGTGTCACAATAAAAGCGAATACTCCATTTAGCTGGACACTATCGAGTGGAAGTCCTTTTGCTCCACACACACACACCACGGAGCTACAAGACACCCATGAAATCCTCCAACTCTTCTAAACTCGAACAACATGCTTCATCTTGCAGTTTATTCCGAACCTCTATTTTTTTTAGTGAATTTTCTTATGTGTTCTGGCATTGGTTCATCAATAAAGAGTCTAAAAGTGCTTCTCCACTTCAATACTGTATTTTGCACTAGGAGAAGGTCCTGGCTTTACACATAATGTTTTGCAGACCTATCCTGCCCATACATCCCGGTTATGTGCACTGACAACAGTTCATTGCATTCCATTTGCACTGAATGGTGGGTATTAACTATTAGCCTAGTTTGCCAATACGAGCATCCTCCAGTTGCAGCTGCTGCACCTGCACCAACTGAAATATGCCCAGACAAAATATATTCTGCAGAAGAAATTCATGCTTACATATGCATATAAATACATAACAGTGAGAACTGTTGCTAATATATTATTACAAATAGATTGAGAACAAAGAAGTGAATAATTTTTCTCTTGGAGAATTATTTCTTGACAAAAATATCTGTACTAAAATCCTTTCCCCCTCCCTTTTTTTTTTTAAAAACCTGAATGACAATAGTTTACACATCCAATGCTCTCTTCTAAGTTGTCCCATAAAACCAAAACATTGCGGATTTCTTACTTGATATTTCTTTGCAGTTCTACTGCGCTGAAGTACTTTAGGATGTGTGTGCAGCTTATTTGATTAGTCTATACTACGGCCGAAGAAGAACAGGTCTGGACACTCGCTTGGAAACTTCACCCCCTTGTTGTTTGGCTGCAGTTCGCCAAGTTACCGAGAGTGTTTTGCATCTTTGGCACTGCAATCAGGGCGATCGGTCTCTCAAACTCCGCTCACTTCCCTCCCACTTTACTCAGTGTTTACATTATAAAGATAATCAATGTATCAAAACATATTTTTTTATCAATTTATGAAATACTTCCTTCGCTCAAATTCTTAAATCATGGCTTCCGCAATCCTAATTTACTTTATAATGTAAACACTGGAAAAAAAGTGGGCGGAGTTTGAGCCCGACCACCCTGATTACAGTGCCAAAGACGCACAACACTCGGTAACTTGGTGAACTGCAGCCAAACAACAAGGAGGTCAAGCGAAATACAATGGTAGACAGGCGAGTGTCCAGACCTGTACTTCTACGACCATGGTCTATGTGTAAATAGTATACAAAGAGACATGACTGCGTACGAAAAAAATTTTTCTGAGACGTTTTTGTTGCTGTTGATTATTATACGTACCTATTTACTTACGTTTCCAGGTACATTAGCCTCAACTTCTGAAGATTCCTCGTTTACAAAGTCTTCTAGTTAATCAATGCCTTCACCTTCAGTAGAATCACCATTTTGTGGAACATAATCGTCGTCACTTTCGAACATTTCACACCCTTCAGAATCATTCTTAGAAATTTCTTAGAAATACTGCAAGGCTTCTTCCGGTGTAAAGTTACGTCCCGCCATAATAATACTGCAGAATCACCATGTAATTTACACTGTTTTACCACACCATTGCAAAGGTATTGTAGTGGTTTGGTTCCTTAGTGATGACATACATTACTGTGCTGAGTAAAAACATTCACTAATGGTCGGAGCATCCGACATTGTCAGTACAGTTCTACAATACCAACAGCATAAAAATCTTTAAAAAAAATTATCTGCAGTGCTACAAAACCAAGTATTTTAATTACAAGGCATGAACTTCCAAGTATATAAAGTTACACACGTATATTTGCATGCTCATGTAAGAATACAATTTATTGCAAGATGTCAAAAATAATTTTTTTGTTATTTTTCTACAGTACGCCTATTTTTATATAATATACACACACAAGTCGCTAATGCCCAGTACAAATAATACTGACGAACATAGTACACGCCTGAGTGTGTTGTGCGAAATGTACAGCAATTTACATCATCGTAAAGTAACCATATTAGCAAAAGGTCAAAATGACCGCTGTGGTAGTTCCAGGTATAATGATAAATATATCCGTTAAAAATAAAGTTATCATTGTAAAATTACTAGGTTAAGTGCAAAATGAATAATTAGGAAAAGTCATAAAATCACAACACTCAAATATAAAATTTATAGAATTTACAACAACAAAAAAAGTTGAAAAGGTCAAAATGACCGCCTTGGGAGTTCTAGTGTTAAAGAATTTTGTGTTTAGTGGAATAATGTAGATGCCAGCGATGTAACAAACACGTGTGTTGTTTTACAGTGGTCGAGCTGGTCTACTGGAGGGACCCTAAGAAGTCTGGGATTGTGTTCGGCAGCGTGTTGGGAATCCTGCTGTCGTTGACGTACTTCTCTCTGATCAGCGTTGTGGCATACCTGAGCCTTGCGCTCCTCACTGGCACTATTTGCTTCCGCATATACAAGAATGTGCTGCAAGCAGTTCAGAAGACCTCCGACGGACATCCATTCAAGTAAATTTTTGGTTTTGATTATGTATTTTAATTGCATGTACACACCTTTCCTTCCCTCTAGCAATGGATATGGTCTTGAGGTCTTTCAATGGCATTTTTTCATAAACTTAAAGTTAATTTGTGGCAAAAAAATTATAGGATTGTTATAAAAACTGTGTTTATGAAATGGACGAGAAAATCTCTGCGATAAACTGTGATTTACAAAATATATCGGTTTGGTGCGAAATTAACTCCTTAAAACTCAACCCAAAAAAATGCTCATACGTGATATTTGGATCACACATAATATTAAAGAAAATTAAATGCTACAAAGATATATCAGTAAACTGGGAAATACAGGAAAAGAATTCCTATAAAAACTTGAGTTATATTCGACAAAAATATATCCTGGGATAAACAAATATCAGCAAATATCCAGTCGGCCTACTTCCATTTGAAGCATCTTTACAGACTTAAGATTATTTCAACTACTGACATAAAACTATATTTGTGCAATGCGTTAGTACTATCAGTCTTTAACTACTGTGCCGGCTTGTTTGTTAATATAAGCAATATACAACAAAATTGTATACAGAAGGTACAGAACACATGTTTGAGATATTGTTTTAACCTTAAAAACCAAGATCATGTCACGAAAGCACTTTTCAATTCTAAATGGCTTAACATAGGAAATAGAAGGTTATATAATTTCACTACTCAAGTAAATAACTTATAGATACCCAGGTGCCAACATATTTATCTGAAAGATTCATTAATTTTATCTCAGTACATAATCACAACACACACAATAAAAATTCTTTTCAACTACCTCTATATACGAAGTCCATTTACAAACATTCGTTAACATATTTGGCCAGCAAGTCTTGAAATTACCTACTGGAAGATTTAAGAAATATTTCGCACTACACTTTCGGGGAGAAATATAAGTCCTTTCTGCTACAGAACCAGTTTCATTAGACAATGGTTATGAAAGCCCATGCAATTTTTTTTCTTGACATTTTTTTTTTTCCTCTGTTTAGTTGTGTATTTGTCTGTTTTATTCAAAATATTGCAATTTTAGTAATTATTTTACTTGAGGTTACATTTATATGTTAAAACCTTGGAATGTTTACAATCATAAGTTCCATTCAGTGTTTATGTAATAGTATTGTAATATTCATAATTAATATTTGTTCAGTAATGTTTATAGTTCCTAACCAAGTACCAATGTAAACCAGCCTGAGACTGAATTTTGTAGGTTATAAAATAAATAAAGAAAGGAAGGAAGGCCTACAGCCATGGGTACCCATATGGCTCCATATTATGCTAATCTGTTCATGGGAAGATTGGAAACAAATTTCCCCTGCCACGAGACCACTAAACCATTTTGCTGGTTGTGTTTCATTAATGAAATTTTCATGATCTGGACCTCTACAGAAACCAATCTGACACAATTTCTGGGAAACTTGAGTACCGACAGCACTCTCGAATTCACCTGGTCATACTCTAATAAAACACATGCAATATTCCTAGATGTTGAGCTAACCCTACACAATGGCACCATCCACATCTCTGTGCATACCAAGCCCACCAATATCTCTTGCAGTACCTCCATTTAGACAGTTACCACCCACACAGTGTCAAGAAATCACTACCTTACAGTTTCACCATGACCAGAGCCAAATACATTTGCGCCACTTGTAGCAACCTCAACAAACAGTGTCCACAAACAGCTAAAGTCTTCATTGACAAGTGCTACCCCGAAAACCTAGTTTACAGCCAAATGCAGGTGTACATCTGATTATTCAATAACATGAGAACATGAACAAACTGAACACTGTTCTAAAATCTGGCTTAAAAATCCTTGCTTTTACACCACAAACTACAAACTTGCTTTCTAAGGGCCGTATCTATGAACGGCTTTCGAATGACAACCAACTGCTCACCAATGCTTTCTCTATGGGGATAGCAGTTAGTTGTCATTTGAAAGCCGTTTATAGATAACGGCCCTAAACCTCCCAGGTTAATCTTCAGATGTCGACCAAAAATTCACAATGAACTGGTCCATCTTAAAATCGAACCAACCACATCAAAAACCACCACGATCCCCAGAAAACCCCACCTCTGCAATAAATGACGCTGTGGTTCCGGCACAATCCATCAACTCTCCACTTTTTTCACCAGCAGACTTAACCAGTCATACATATCCCATATTGGGCAGCTAGGACTGTGCAATAGAAAACCTCATTTATCAACTACAGTGCAAATATTGAAACACAGAATACATAGGCCTTACCACCAACGCACACTGCCACAAAGAATGAATGGTCACAGAGCAGACACAAAACAAACAAACCAGCCACAGTATTTGCTGCATCACACAAAACTTTTACTCCTGCTACAGAAACCAAAGTGGTGAAAGCCCTACCGCCCTCAAACAATAGCTCAGAACTAAGGTGCTGGGAACTGGCTCATCAATACACAACCAAATCTCGACAACCCCAAGGTATCAATATCGGATAACCACAATCATAGCACTGTAATACCATACACCCCCACATCCTAGTTCGCTCCCTGTCTGCTAGGATAACCAACCACGCTCCCACAGCTGCCATTACTCAGTGTTCCTAAACTCACAGTCTGATGAAGCTGGCCAGTGAAATGTTGGGCAACTGCACAACAATGTTCGTTCGTATGTGTGTCACTATCAAGGAATATCAGCTCGACCTTCTGTAAATTTATTTAATTGGTTAACTTAGGGGCCAAAATTTTCCTCAGTAATTTATATAATAAGTCAAACTTTAAAATAGAATATTCAGTTTGCTTTTAACTTTTTAGCTGCGGATCGTGTTACGTATGTGATGACACTTGCAGAAATGTGTGCGCAGCTGTGATGGCATGGGTGACTCACTCCAAGTAACGGAACTGTTAGTTGTTTGCACATGGATGGGTAATGCTGAAAAGGGGAGGAGGCCACTCTCAATTTGAGGGGACTTTCATTAGCATCGCTTGTTCTTCCATTGAGGTTATCTGGTTGTCGGTCACATTATCAACTAGATTTTGAGTAGAGGTGATTTTTATGTTCTTAAAAAAATGCAGTGTTAGTCTTTGTTTATTTTTATCATAACCCATACCAGATCCGTGGGTGGATTTACAGGAGCTCTTGAGTTCACTGTAGCCTAGGACAACAAAGTCACAATGGCATCTATAATGTGTTGAATATACCAAATGGTATAAAGTTTATTTTATACAGTTTATATTTAAATTAATAACTGCAAGGATTTCTAGAGAATGTACTACACATTGATAACCTGAATAAAATTTTTATTTTATGTGTAGCTATTAGTGATTTGAAAATGTTAGGCAATTTATTACGTTATTGTAGTTGATGTTAGGAAACAAGGAAAATCAGTTTCCATAGAGGAATGTGTGGTTGGAAATTTTACCTATGGTGGTACAGACGTGAATGCAATGCACTTATTTGAAATATAAATGTATTGCAAGGCGGCCAAGGAGGGAGTAGAGGAAACCCAAGACTACAGCTCTGGGTAACACCAGAAGGTTGGTACGGAGTGATATGTTGTATGAGCTGCTAATTTAATCATAGCGATACTAGTGACTACATGTGTGGACATGTTTGGAGTTTACTGCGATACTGGTAACATGTGGAGCTATGCAACATCTGAGGTTCAATGTCTCACTTTGACATCCATCACATTTAGAAAACGTTCAAATTTCGATCCATGGTGATGATACTAATGATGGTCTAGACTGTGTTGACCTTACCACTTCTTCTTCGACATATCATTTTGATTTACGTGTGAATTTCAACACAAAATTTTTTATGTTCATGGTTTTATCAGGATGTTTGTTATGGTTACCTACAAACCTATTTATCTTATCCCACTGTGTCATGCTACAGTCATTTTATCCGTAAAAAATTTTCTTCAAATTTTTCATTGTACGTAACAGTCTCATCTGTAGACTTTAGAGACTGCTTCATTATTAGTTGAAATCAAGTTATTTTGTTTATTTAATTGGAGTCTTGGCACTTTTTCCTTAAATTAAATGGCATCCTAGTACTGAAATTGGCAACGTTGATATGTTAAGGAAACTGATATAATATTGTTAGCTAAATATTTTAATGTGTGCTGAATGGAGTTTTGTATCTGGCCCATATATAATTATTCCCTAAATCAGTTTACTGTACGTCACATTTTTGTATTCCAAAAGAAATAAAAGCACAGCCAAAAGGAAATTATTCTGTAATGTGCAGCTAGTTTATGCTGCCTGTTAATTAAACTCAGAACCTTGGGAGAATATTTACAGGGATTACAGTTTACTCTGTGCTACTGGAGCATTCAGAAATATTAATGGAATCATGTTCAAGATATTGTCAAAAGAGTTGTAAAGTTATGATTTCACATATGTCTCGACAAGTAATGATTTCAGTCTCAGGTTGTACAACAGTCTCAAAATATCGTCCTTTGCCCTGACGTGTCAAACAGCTTTCCAAAATGATACTAACTTATTGACATACAATATAATTACATGTTGTACAGACTTACGTGTAAAACAGTGGTGTTGTGGCTGCAAGGAGTTAATCATGAGCAATGCCCAGTTAGATGCCAACGAAACCCACTTAAACTCGGAGAGTGTTAGTCAATGCCCTGATAGCACAAATACGTGCCATTTATCAGCAAGTTTGTGTGCCAGGGATTTTCTACAAGAGAGTATCAGATACTGGTACATTTGCTTTGCTGCTTGCACAGAGGTTTGGAGGTAGTTACTTCAAACCCCTTCTGTGCCAAATTTGTGTGTTTATAAACAGCCATGTAACACACCCACATGTTTGTGTGTGCAGAAAGATGTTGCCAAGAGCTATCAACGTGCTGCTTGTGCCAGTCATGTGTGCATCAAGTCTAATGTGTGCGCTGTGCGTTCGGACCCTGTAGCACAATAGGGAAACTGTTTCGGCCACACATTCTTACATAAATACAGATCGTCTTAGTGTGGCCTGATGATTTTTGAACTGTGTAGGTGTTCGTGTATTTGTATGTCATAGCACGTCATCTGTATGATCATTCTTTGTATGATAAATTTTACAACAGTAAAAGAAAAATAATGTAAAGGTTATCAATCTTTTTTTTATACTGCCTAGAAGACTGAGGGAAGGAGCTGCAAAGTCAGTGTTGTTCGTTGACGAAATGTATGAATCAATCTCAGAATACACTTATTTGATTTGTAATGTTCAAATAATAATTTGCTTACAGTCAAAAGTTGAATTTGTTTCTTTTCACATCGGGAAAACGTCCTGTATTTTGCTAGTAAATATTGTGGTTCTTGAAGCACGTGCTGTAATGTTAGAGATAGTATCCTGGTGAGACTGACCTTGAGATGACAGGTGTATAGTGTGTCGGGAGAGAGGCGATACGTGTAGGATCTTGTTACACTTGATTCTCACTACCACATTTGTAGTTTCATAACAATATACTCTGCTGACTTTGGAGTGAATTTTGGAATGGTTGTGTATGTTGGCATTCAGTTTTCACTCCTTTAGTTCAAAGATTTCAGATCAATTAGAGAGTTAATGCTGTAACTAGGGTCCATTTTCAAGACTTTCGTCAAATGGAATTGAGAATTAAAAGTAACCTGCTGTATTGCACAGACTGCCATTATTCTGTAGTACCACAGAATTTGTAGATACCTAAATGTTGAGAAAGGATAGGATTGAACACATTTTGGCAACCAGATGCTTTGCTTCACCATTAGATCGTGCAGTGTCTTCCCTAATTCTGATACTTATTGTGGCTGCCTAAGTAATCTTGCATTTGTGTGCATGTAATTCAGTATCTCTGTACATTCAAGTCACTCAACTTCCGTGCAGTGGTTTACTAGTATTCTCTTACCTATGGGATTTTAAACTTTGTCAATATCACTTTATCTGCAGAAAGTATGATTCAGAGTTCACAACATGTTTCTATTTTCATGTAATTCAAATACTGTTAGTATTTTCACAGATACAGCAGTCTGAAAAGGCTTTTTATAGGCATATAAGTGTATGGAATTTTGAGATTGTAAAGTCATAGTTGGAAGTAATATTCTTTCCTGGACATACAAATGTATTGCACAGTTAGTACTTCAGTCACAAAAAGAATAATCAACTCGCAACACATTCCAAGCTCGGAAAGGGAGCCTCCTTAACCGTAGAGTGCTGTACACTTGCGGGCTTGTCATCTCTTTTGTGTCATTCATAAGTAAATCCATCTCTTTGTCTTTACCGACTAGTGACTGTTTACCGACTGTCTGCCAAAGTGCTCATCGTCAGTATACATTGATTGGTGGTGATGTCGGTGGTAATTTAAACAGAACCTTGAAAATTAACCTTTCTGAAATGCTTCTAAACCTTGACATAGTCAGTGGTAGTACTTTTCAAATGAACAGATAGTATTCGCATAACTGACAGATGTTTCAAAGAAGTCCTCAAATACAGATTTTTTTATCTTTTGAAATCCATAAAAATTGTAAACTGTTTTCCATATGAGAGTGGTGACCCTATGGTGTAAAGTTAATCTAATGTTTTTTGTTTTTTTTTATCAGGTTGGTGTTTTTATAGATATGGCATTCTGAAGATGCTCCTTTTAGCCACTTTGTGTGACCTCAGATGTTTCTAATAGGCGTGCTGTATTTTTAAGAATAAAGAAACATAGTTTTAAGTGTTGTCTTTTGATGGATAAAAATACAGGAATTTAGTTTGGTAATTTAGGATAAAAAATAACATGAATAGAATGACATAATCAATCCTGCACCTGGTAAGGACTCTCTGTAGCATGGTGGGAAGGTGTGAACTGTCAGCCTTTGTTTTTTTAGAAAATTTCCTCTCTTACCAAGCAGCGTAGACCTGCAAATTCTCAAATTTACACTGGTGAACAAAAAATTTTAGTGTAGTGTGTCCATCATCACCTTCGCTCATCCACAGCTAGGTCAGTGTCACAGGGGTTTGTGAAACATCATAAATGGTGTGGATTTGTTGCAGCAGTGCAACAAGGTGAGAAAATAGATGGCAAAACTCTTGATGAATTTGGGGTTTATTTAAAGTTGTGATATTTCAGACTTGATAATACACCAACCTTTGAGCAAACTAAATAAGATAAATTAGACTTCATATATTCACAATTTAACGAACTGTGATCACAGATAACTTTACTATAAGTTCTTTAACCCAAAATTTAAAACATTAAGGAAAGTAAAAAAGAACATTAAAACTAAGGTTTCGGTTCACTTTGCATCCGACAGTTATGACCTATACAGCTGGTGCATGAATATTGTTGCAGCATTTTAGAAGGAAGTCTTTTTAAGAGATGCTACTAAACATTTTTTCAATATATTTATCTATGAATAGAAAGCACTTTTAAAACTATGCTCTTCTATTTTTGTTTTCTAGATATGCCCTGAAACATGGTTTTGGGGCACCTCGAAATGGCTAAAAACTGCTTTTTCAGACTGCTGTCGTTTACAACACTACCAATCGGAATAGTGAAACAAAAATAAAAAAGCATGTGTTGAACTTAACTACGCACTTTTCGTAAATATAATTGTAGGGTCACTGCTTAATGTCTCGTAGGAAAATGTCAACCACCAAAACACGGCACGCCATTTTTGCGCGTAAAGGCGACACGTTTCTTGAAACACGAGCCACTCTAGCTCGACACTGTATCTAGCGCCTACTGCATAGGACTCTAGCATTATATCATTTCTGCCCTCATCTTGGCAACAACAAAGCTAATTTTGTGGGCAAACTACTAGCGTAGTAGCCTTTCAGTGGTGTCGCCCCACTGCCATTACATGAATGAACTTAAAAATATTACATTATTAGCAAATTTCACGCCATATGTCAAAGTGGTAATATTGGTAGTTAATTTAAAGCAGTAACAGTTTAGTTTTCATTCAAAATTTTACACAATTATATTCACTAATAATCTGTCGCTAAGTAAAGGAAATGTTATATTCCAATTTTCTGAGGTCTATCAGAAGCAGTATCCTAGTTGTTACAATAAACTATAGCAGTACTTTCTCTACAGTAATTTTTATAGGCCAGCTTTGCAATCAAATACAACAAACTTCCTGAAAAGCTGAAATTGAGCTTGTTTTCTCTGTCTTCACATTCGAAGCTTTGACAATGAATATAAAGATTCATTAAATACAATTCGTAGACCCATTAATACTAGGAAAACACATATTGAAAAATAAATAAAAGCCAATTAAGATTACCTAATATCATAAATCAAACATTAGGTATAAAATCATTAAGAAAACTGCTCTATTCACCGTTTGAATCAGAAATTATTTTATGTTACCAAATTGTTACTTATTCTGAATAAAAAACTATGTAACTTCACAATTATTAAACATTAATTACTTGTTTACTTTTAACAAGTAAAATTACAGTTTAACTTCTTTCAGCTACCATTGTTTGAAAAAACACGAGGCCTACATGAAACTGAACACAAAACATATTATCGTACAACAGGGTGTCTACTAGGTCACTAAAGTCACGAAAGTACCGAAAAAGTCACGAAAGTACCGAAAAAGTCACGAAAGTCCCACAACAGTCACTAATTTGTAGCATATTTTGGTAAGTCACAAAAATTATTTTTGGGCGTTTGATTTTTGTTGAATAATTTGTCAAACGTGCATGTTTACACTACTAGTATTTCTCGTGCACTGTGCAAGTAAAATAAATAATTAGTTTGTATATTGGTTATAGCCATCTTCATAAAGACAACTTAAATTTAGATATATATTAATTACACGTTTCAAAATTGGATATGCTTCGCGCTATCAGCAGTTGAAGGCAACATAATGAACATTGTAGGCCGTGTTGCAATTGTTAAAAAAATTATTAATTAATTTGGTTTGAACAGATTTTTAAGAAAAAGTCACTAAATTTTACTTTTACAATCTGATAGACACCCTGAACAAGAATAGGCGATTTATATGTAAAAATAAATATGGGGCTGGCCCTGGACTGCACTACATCCCCATCCCCTTTCACACAAGTAAAATTAATTGAGTGAAACTTGACAATTTTTATTCCTTATTCTTTGGCAGCGGAATTCGGCTTGACATGATATGCAGTGCTAGCAACAGGCCGACAAAGAACACTTCCTTGAACAGTTTACTGCAGTTGGTGTCCACAAACCTGGCATCCCCTGCTGTTGTCGAGAGTAGTAGTCTGGTTCAGAAATTAAGACTCTATGTATAAATAGCTTATATTTAACTGGTAGAACTACTTCTGATTTTCCAGCTCAAACAAAATTTCTGATTGAACATCTTGTTCATGTCCTCCCGATGCAGCAGCTGTAACTTGGCAATAGTTTGTGTTGAATGAGGACATGGATTCTCAGATAGAGATCAAGCTGTCCTATTTCTTTCTCCAAGGAACATTTGATAATGTTGGAAGATACAATAATTATCCAGCTATAAAACATGTTGGCCAGTCACACTCAAGGCGTGAAATCATACATTTTATTTCAAAGTAAAAAAAGTGTTTAAAAAATACAGGCTTAAATTACGTATAATATGGAGTGAAAATTAAATATGTATCTTGATTGACAAGTATATGAATAAAATTTAATTATACACTGTTAAATCTAGTTGTTTTCTGAACAATTTAACTTTTATTATAACTTCCTAGAATCTTATGTATTCACAAGAAATGTGGCATAATGGGAAGCTACAGAACGGGAGTTATTTTTATTATTATTAGAGACCATTACATTAATGCACTGATTTGCATAAAACTTTGCATGTTGTGTAAACTTTAATGTTTCTGGAGAACTTTTTTTAAGCATTATGATTAATTCAGGGGTGGATTTGCAAAAGAATAAGTGAACTTATAACCTAGAGTGAAAAAAAATCAGAGATGGGGCACTAGGAAAATAATTTAAAACCGATATCACATTGGGAAGAAATATCTGCACTGTGTGAAACAGCTGTCTGCTGGTAACTCCCACAAATGTTTCTCGTATGAAAATTGGGATGACTTGTCTGACAATCTAACTAAATTGAAGAGTCTTGATGTGAACAGTCAAGACTACTATGCCACTTGAGACTCTCATTTTCTGCTACATGGTATAAAACTGTAATTGTAGTTAGTGAGGAAATAAGTACTATCAGCAAGGATGTGGGGTTTACCAGGAAGTTACTTGCCATCCATCTCCTTGTCCTTCTTAGCATTTCCTTGGCGTTAGAAAACTATTTCTGACCTGGCCGTTATCTGGATTAGCATACTGTAACCATCACATCTCTGTGTGTGTGAATCCCCTCCTGCTCTTAACGTTGTAGCTCATCACTGGCAGGTCTGAAGCAGAGCGACAACGGAACGGTCCGGCTGAATTTGCAAAAAATTTGATGGTCTGGCTCGAGTAACTGGAAATACACTAGTAGCTGATGTTTGTGAAAAAGCTTGATAGCGTGACCAGGCCTGCACTCGCATCTCTTGTTCCCTTGCTGCGTTTATCCCACTTCCCCATGCTCAGGCATGCACAAACGTCTGTTGGTTACAACATTTATGTTGTTCTTAACCATTTATTTGTAAAAATCTGTAAAATTGTAAAAATTACATGAAGTTTATTATTATCCTGTATAGCTGGTGCATAATATAATGTATAAAGTAGCAAATTTAATAAAAAAGAATTACAGTACAGGTTTTCTTTACTACATGCTTGTAGGTATAGGTATAAAATACTAGGCCAGTATTAAAATGTCTTAAATAATAACCAGTTGGCCTATCTGATAACAAAATAACAGATTTTAAATATATAAATTACTAAATTTGGACAAATAGATTATGGGTAAGTTGCATGCATGATTCTTCAGTGTTATATAGTTATGGCTTTGCTTTCTGGTTTTAGGGTTGTACTTTATAAAAGACAAATTTTTAGAGATGATTAGAAATGGAGCAAGGCAATATTGATTGGCTTGTAGGTTTCTGCTAAATTGTAGGGATATAAGGTGGCACTATTAGCGCAGCCACCCTTCCAAAATAAGTATGTGTGTAGTACATGTAATGGAGGCAAAAGCATAAGGAGCAACAAAGGCGTATCATTACTTTTGTAGCCTCTAGGTACAAGTTACAGGGCTGACATTTGCAACACACCTCCAAGAGACTTTCATTCAATCATTTTGTAGCATGGCATTAAAGATAATGTTGTGCTACATGTGTGTTGATTTCAGATACTACGCCTTGTTAATAAGCCCTAAAAAAGGCCTTTTAACAGCTATTTTTTAAATCTATTTTCAACCACTGTAGGATTGCTTTTAGGGGTATAATCAGTTACGT
The DNA here is from genome assembly GCA_003012365.1 of Medauroidea extradentata. NCBI lineage: Eukaryota > Metazoa > Arthropoda > Insecta > Phasmatodea > Phasmatidae > Medauroidea > Medauroidea extradentata. The sequence continues at coordinate 13,727 of PNEQ01002596.1, read as the reverse complement.
GTATGAATGCTTGATTTTGTCTGCTGTGTAGTCAATCCTGTGTCCAGCTGTTTCCATAGAATTAACAGCGATTTCATCTTGCAAAACGAGTTCTGCACAAATACTCACGCAATTGTCAAACTGCCTAGTTAAGCAAATAAATACAATGTATTTTCCATGAAAAAAAAATGTATCAGTCAAAAACTAGAATTCTTACGCGAGACAGAATTTTTTGAGTGCATAAATGTAGGTACCTTTTTGGGTATCCATTTCATAAAGTGCAATTCCTTGGTGGAAATCGCTCATGTTTGGCAGTTTTGGGATAGGTATTATGTCTTATGTCGAACTTCTGCATGTAGTTCCACAACGTGGCCAGGTAGCCAACTTAACATTGCAAATTCACTGTGCATGATAGTGTAAGATAATTTTTTTAGTGTTTTTGAGATTTTGTGCTCATACTTGTAGATATGATCAGGAATGAGCATATGTTGTTTTCCAGCCATTATCGCCTTAATCAGATTTGACAATTGTAATACATTGGCTGTAATTGATAAAATACAATACGCATAAATCTACTTTTAAACAGTGAACATTCTGATACATGGGTGTATCTATTTTGGTGACAAACATTTTTGGGATAAGTTCCCAACATAATTAGGCCTACAAAAAAAAAGTCATATGAACATAAATATGAAAACCATTTATTTCAGAGCTACATAGTGATAGGAAATTAATTGTAAATGCAGGAGATGGTAGACACCCATTGTACTCCAACCTCCATTGCCACAACATTATATTGCAGTAGTTCAAGTCCCAAACCCACAAATCAATAAAAGTTCTTATGGAAATGTGTTTTATACTATAGACATCCTGTAGTACATGACTGTTGTTAATGATACAAGTGATGTAATAATTGTAGGAATTGCTCAAAGTGTAATCTATTTTAGTGCATACTGTAACTCTTTGAGTTTTCATGCTTTGGCATACCCTGTTGAAAATATCTGGAATGCACCATATTTGGTTTAATGTGTCTACAGACGAAGTACAGTAATTAATTGGATTTATATTAGGTGATCGAGGAAGGCAAGCTGTAAATCCCCCTCGACCAGTCCATCTTCGCGGAAATCAATCTTTCAAACACTGACGTACTGTGAGACTGAAATGGGCACGAGCATCATTGTGCATAAACCATGTTCCATGGATGATGTTCCGATCAGAGAAAATAGGGTCCTAGTAGTTGATCATTGATATTCCACCCCATACATGTTAGAATCGATGTTATCCTGATGCGCATAATGAGGATTGTCATATGCCCCAGTATGCCTGTTATGATAATTGTTGATACCATCAGCGTTTTAGTTTCTGTTTAGGCCCAAGTATCTAAATTAATTAACAGAGATTCATTGCCAAAATCCTTTTACTTATTAACACAAAGATACATGCCAACATCTCACATTTCAGTCACCGCTTAAAGTTCTGGAAGCGCCCATTTTCATCATAGAATCACTCCTCATGGTTGCCAACTTCGAATAGTTACTTCTACAATAATCTGTGTAAATCTTGCCTCATCGGGAAATAAAATACAGCACACTGCTGTAGCATACATCTGCAGAATCTTCTTCTTGGTGCAAAATCTACCATATTCTATCCTTGCACCAACTGAATGTGATAGAGCACAGAAGGTTATCGTGCAAAATTCTCCACAGAGTCATGTGACTAACACATTTCCTTGCAGTAATGAGTTAAGCTATAATTTGGAGTGTCGTCAACTTTACGAAGAACCCGCTCATCAAATTCCATGCTATGTACCCTTCTCAGTATGTCAAAATCAGAAACGCCTCTCTCAAGTGAGCTTGCCTCTCGCAAGTTGCCTGCCTGTTGCAATATATCTCTGCATAAGGTACAACATTCCCATTTGCAAGGTCGTACACGTAGTGCATGTCAATCTGTTCACTCACGGAATACACGTCCTCACAATGCAATATAACACACATTCAGTGCACTCACTACTCCGCACCTTCGCTCACGATACAGACGTTGACAATGACCGCAAAACATTCTACAAAACGATCAGCACAAGTCGAGGCCATGGAGGTGTGCGTCTTATGGATGATGTTCCAAACTTCAAACAATTATAATTAATTTCCTATCAACTAATTTGCATACACGTGTTGCTGTTAAGATTTTACCAAGATCTCTGTAACTTGGAAATATGTGGTTTACGAACCCACATTTGATGAAAGGAGCACAGAGAACGTCAACCAAAGAACAAACACTAAATTTTTTCCTCCCAGCATAAGGAATTTATAGGGGAGGCTGCCCTTTTATTGCATAGCATTTTTCTACTGGCATGATGTAAGGTCGTAAACAGTAATCCACAAGATGTGTGTGTTTTTTTTTCAGTGTGTTGTTAAATTACATTTTGAAAGGTGATGCAACATGTGAATTACACAATGAAATGCTCTGTTTTCAAGGGCTGATAATGTGTGATGTATATATGTATGTGTATGCGTGCATGTGTGTGCTTTAAACTGTGAAGTGAACATTTTAAAAGCACTTTATCTACTTGTTTGTATATTTCTGCCACTTCGTAATATAAAATGTAAGCATAGCAGCATCAGTAATACTATTAGTGTATAGATTTCACCCAACTCACAATTTGTGTAAGGATAATACTGTCATACAGAAGTACTCATTGGTCATCCTATGTTCACATTCTGGTGCGCTTAGTAGTAACTTTATGTTGGTGCGTGTGGCGCAGGGACTTCTTGGAAGTGGACCTCGCCCTGCCCCAGGACAAAGTGCGGGAGGTGACGGACGTTGCAGTCTCTCATGTGAACGCTGCGCTGGTTGAGTTGAGGCGGCTATTCCTGGTCGAGGACCTGGTAGACTCCATCAAGTTTGCAGTCCTGCTGTGGTGCCTCACGTACCTCGGTGCTTGGTTCAACGGCATGACCCTCGTCATCATCTGTGAGTTCACAAAGACAAAACCACCAAGCTATGTCAAATAGTTCTAGGAGTAACTCTCCCCCCAACCCACCACCACTTTTTTATTCATATAATTGAATGGGCAAGATGAAAAAGGAAAACATTCCAAACTTATTGAAAATGAACTGAGATAGCCAAATTGTAACTTACATGTAGCTTTGTTGATTGATTCAATGAAAGTAAAGATTCCATGACTCCTTACATAGTTACAGGACTTTATATTTGTAAGTAGTTGTGAAAGGAAAACGTTCCCGTCTTAACGTAAGCGAAATAGTACGATCGACTATTCGTGACGTGTGTCGCTACAGTACTGTTTCTTTTGTTAATGTAGTCTTATTGTATCGTAAATGTACAACAGTCACGTGATCAGTGTAGTATATTTACGATGGAAAAGAAAATACTTTTCTCGTAATTAACTGCACCAGTATTATGAAAGCGGTACTGTAAATTATGGTTACATTGAACTTCTAAGTACCCTCAACTCATAGAGATTACAAAGGAAAACATGCTTTCTACTTTGAATGCATATTACTGTGTGTACATAAAATATTATTTTCATGTAATGTTCAGTTTCCATAAATCGTAACAACCAGATGTCTTGAGTTATCCCACTCATTCAATGTACTCTTTAGTGTCAAAACAGTTCTTTACATTTTCCCGAAAGCTGGCCAAAGTGGAATCTTTACCTTCTTCATCTCGCCCAGTAAATTGTGTTGGTCTGCAATCTTGTCTGTGAATTAATCATAAAATCCTAAGAGGCTGTGATAAAAAAAATGCCAGTCATTTATAAGATTTTACCACATAGATGACAAAATATTTCAATGTTACTTGTGATGCATAATGTAATGTAATCTCTTGGCTACAAATAGATTTACCAAACATAAGCTTCACAAATAGTCAGAAATTTCTCTCTCTGAGAAAATGGTTGCTTTTCAAGTAGGCAAAGATCCAGCTACTGGATATTAGTGGGACTTGAGGTATAAAAATGTTGTGGTCATGGAAACTTTATAAGTAGGAATAAACAATTTTATATTGATATATTATCGGACGAAAAGAAAATTTTAATTTGACTGCCTTGTGCTACTTCATTAAAACTTTAAAATTGATGTTTTTTATTTTTAAAATAAAGTTGGGTAAGTTGAAGAGTTGGGGGGGGGGGGGGGGAAA
>PNEQ01002595.1:18761-33251 GCA_003012365.1 Medauroidea extradentata | reverse complement strand
CATGTTTCGGACGTTCTGGCTGTCACGTCGGCCGCCCTCGAAGGGTTAAGACGCAGTTGGGACAGGTATCTATGACGTAGGTTAGGCGGGTTTCCCACTATGAGCCACCCGGGCTTTGAGTCATCGGCCAGCCCTCAAGGTGTTACGAAACAGCCGCCGACCACTGGCCTCCAGGATCATGGCACGCAACAATATTTTTGCCATTCTGGCTAAGATGTTTTCTCGCCGAAGTCCACAGCAAAACCTGATCCCTTGGTAAACGTCTTAACAGAGTTTTACTGTATTGTATCCCATGTTAAAAAATATGGGGTGCGGCCATTATTCGGAGTTTTTAAAATACTGCTCTAGGCTTTTCAAAATAATGGTGCGGCCACTATGCTATGGCGGCCGTTATGCGAGTAAATACGGTAAACTGGCAAAAACTTGGAGAAACATCATTTTCAGCTGTTTGGGTATTCTGCAATTCTGAATTTAACGTAACGAAAGTGCGGATACAAGGTATTCGTTGGGATGAAATTACGGCGGTTCACACTTGAACTTTGTGTATCGCTAATATTGTGACCTTGGTGAATACCATGGTTAGCTACTTATCGTGTACCGGCCAAGCTATTGATTTTAGAAATGAAAAACGTGTCTATAATAGTGACGTTCTAAGTAATCCTACGTTAAAAAAAATGTTAGGTTCATTTACATTAGTTTAGGTTTGATTAGGTTAGTTTAGGTAAGATTAGGTTAAGTTAGGTAACCTAACTTTACCTAACATAATGTAAGGTTAGATCAGGTTACCTAACTTAAACTAATGTAAACTAACCTAGCCTAACAAAAAATTTTTTTTACATAGGACTACTTATAATGTCACCAGAAAAACATTTTTCATCAGTAAACTACAGTAGCACCCTGTTATAAAATCTCTGGATATAACATTTTCCAGCTTATAACATTACTTTTCTTTGGTCCTACCACTTTTGCGTAAGGAATAATGCTTTCATTTCCTGCTTATTACAGCACTGGTATTTTCATTTCCTGTATGTAACATTGCTTTTTTCTCAAACATTAATCAAAACTCATGAAAAATTTTTCTTAACTGTATTATTTTTAATATAATAACTAAGCTGTAGACTAAAAATATATGTAAAAACAAATTAATGTCTGAGAAAGTATCATAAGTGTACATTACAATGAAATCAAAGACTGTGATCCTGAATATGAAGATCATGAACCTACAGAAGACAAGTGGGAAAGCCTCTATTATACACACAATGTATGTATTCATAATTTTTCTGACAGCACAGTCTATTTTTTATGTTTATGATTTTATAACGCCTAAACTATGTATTAACATTAGATAAAAAATTGACATGAACAAAATTAAAGAACTGATCATTTACAACAAAATATGCTAGAGATTTACGGGTTTCTGCAATTATTCACGTACTTAACAAGCGATTCTGTGAAAGTCTGCATTTTCAAACTTTAGAGGGGGAGGGAGGAAGCACAAGGGGAAGAAGCAGGGATTTTTGAGGAAATGGGTCTAACAACTGACAAAAATTCAGCTTTTCGTTTTTTGCCCTTCATTTACTAGGCTATTGGTGTGTGGTGTTCAAGGCGAAGTAAGATATATGGAATGTCTTCTTCAATGTTGTTGGTACGGGATAGTAGTAGTAGTAATAATAATAATGATAGTAATAGTGATAATAATAATAATAATAATAATAATAATAATAATAATAATAATAATAATAATAATAATAATTCCCACTGATTTACAAAATGTATCCTCAACATAAATTAATGTAATAAAATGTTTATTTACTTTTATATGTATACTATTTGAATATTTATGTAGTACACATTTTGTCATGAACTACTTATATATGGTATTTACCCATGTACCACCTGCATATTTTTTCGCAAAAAACAAATTGGAAATTCGGGGTGCGGGTCATAAACAGAAATCAAGGTTTTTGGACAAATAGGGCCCAGAAAAGTTGGGTTTATCGTACAGTACAGACTGCTAAAAGGCTGTATTACAACGGAAAAAAAAAAGTGAAAACTTACAATATCAGATTGTAGTCCATATGATGCTGCTAGGCCGGGCAGAGCTTGCAGTGTGCTGTGTCGTGTCAAGCCAGTGTGCATCTATATCCTTTGTTTCACTCATCCAGTTCGCTGCACAAGCATTTAGGCACTCGCAGCGTGGCATGTGGCGGTGTGCGGAACCAAGGCCGAAATAGTTATTCACTGCTTAGCCAGAAAGCGTAACAGTACAGTGTGTGCTGTAAGTACCGACAAATGCAGAAAGTGTGCAGTACGCTGCTGCTGCCACGGTGGAGCATTTGCATGCTGTGCAGTAGTGCGCCCTCCTGGAACTTTAACCGTCGCTGCTTCGAACACATCAAATGGTACACAGCAATGTTTATACTTTTGGGACGTAATTTAATTTCTGAAGACGCTGGTCACATATTTAGTTATAAAGTAATATTGTAATGTTATTAAAAATGTTTTAGAATGAATGGCAATTAAATTGGAACTGTATGAAAGAAAAATTTGTCTTTGAAAGTTTTTTGAAAGTGTGGGGTGCAGTCTTACGTGTTCTTGGTGGTACGTGGATAAATACAGTATGTTGTGTTCATGTTGACTCCCTAAATACTAACTACTCTCTTCAGCTTAGTTGGTGAGCATTTTCTAATATTTAAATCACGTTCATTATTCATTTTGTGTTGTTAAAAATTGATACATAAGTGTTGGAGGGTTCGAAGGTTCCATAAATTTCAGGTAACCAGTAACCAGCTTACAAGTGCTTTGGGAAATGATTTGATAATCATGTAGGCCTAATGTATGCAAGATGTTTTTTGTTTGCACTTATCACATTTAGTTCCATCAAATTTTTATAAATAATTGCCTTAAAAAGGTGTTACTTTTCTGGTTTTCTTGCTTTTTAAAGTATTGTGTCTGTTATGTATTAACACTTAGAAAATTTTTGCTTTGCAGTAACAGTTAAGTTTGATATTTAAGATATGTTCTGTAACTACAGGATGTTATGTACTTATTAAAATGTATTTTTAAGTATACTGTAATTGGTGAGGATTCAAATCTGAAATTAATTGGATCAGAACAGAAATTCATATTTAGATGCTTATATTTGACAGTAGGGATGGGTCAATTCCATTTGCTAGTACTTATTTATTTTGATTCTGTACCATTGACAAAAGTAGACCAGAAATCTGTGTGGCATTCTTCTCGCACTCTGTATGCATAGTACAGTATTTCTTGAAGATAAAATGTGTTTATTCCACAATTTTCCAGCTGCTTATTGTAAAATAATGGATAGCATTTTTTTAGATTATAGTAGTACAGTGAATTATTACATTTATTATCTTGTAACATTTATATGACTTTAATGTGCATAATGCACAATATATCCTTGATTTAGACATGTGTTCTATAGATAATGCAGCTCCGACAGCAGTGAACAATGAAAATTTATACAGTGATGAGAGGGTGCAAACTTAATGAAATATTTCTGGTGCCTTACTACACAAATTTTAGTAAGTACAGATTCAGTCAATTTCATAACCATGCACAAAATGTGGAAGCTGTTAAGAACAAAACAAATGTCATCACTTTTTGCACACTTACGAGCTACGTGTGACTTACTTTGGCATAATAACAACAATGTGTACTTCTGTGAAGACAACAAAAGTTATTTAATTATAAATGGAGTTACAATTTATTTACACGTACATTACAAACTGCCACAAAGTTAGATCATGGTTAGTGTGTATTTGCACATAGTTTATCAGCAGTGTTATTACATGCATCCCTCATTTAATAAAGTTATCCTGTTGAATTCATATTACAAAAGTGAAAAGTTGGGATAGCAAAATCTTTCTTATCCTGAAATAGAGAGCTGTAGAATAGAATGACATTGTTAATAAAACTAGGCCCTCCTTAATGGAGTTTATTACTTAGGTTATATAAAAATTGTACCTTGTCAAGGCTTTACATAAACTTTTTTAAAAATATAATTGCTGCAGTTGTTGGTGGTGCATAGCTACCAACTCTTACGATTTTCCCGTACAATGTACGATTTTGTGCAGTATTGTAAGGTTGTACGATTCATGTGAATTATTGTACGATTTTCAAGCTTTCCAACTTTTTTCCCTGTTTGGTTAATTCATAAAGAACTCTGGTACTGAAATCCCATAATTTCGGTATCAAACATGTGGTATGTAGATCTGACTTACAGCATCGTATATAATAAAGAAAACTGTAATATTGTAGCTTTGGGAACTAGCATGCTTTATTTGTAGCCATTGTACTAGACTATTCACTACAGAGTACCGTATTAATCATGCATCCTACGAACGTAACCCGAACTTTGCCGAACACACCCGATCGACTGCAGGTTGTCTTCCTGGCTAATTGGCCGTCGTGACTCGTGCGAACAAAAGTCATGAGACTGTTTTAATTTTAAGTGACTTTCCAATTTACTGTTTCCGTGTAGTAATTGCTCAAAACACGCATCAAATCTTGTGAACTGAAAGAAACTTTCATTTAATTCTTGTTTTTCCATCAAATATTGAAGCGCACGTCGTAGTTGCGTAGTGTTTGTTAACATGGTTTTTGACAAGACTAAATGCATCATTTTGTTATTATGGTGGCGTATTTTAGTGCCGGTAATTGTATCGACGTCGTATATTTAACAGTCTTAAAACGTACGAATATTGCAACTTTCGTATCTGGCAAATACAACTTCACATTTTTTTCAATGACGTTTTATACAGTTGCCAAACCGTGGGGATGTATAAACTGTTAAAAAATTTAGAGTATGTGGTATTAATATTGTATAAGAGATTAAATATCTCACATCTGGATGTTCAACGATGTACAATTATTTCTCAAATCCACAGTATTTGCAGTATCGGAGAGTTGTGGTTAGGTTGCCAAATGTGATTAAATTGCCTAATTTGTACTCTAAAAGAATTTTTCGTGCATGAATAGAATTGAGAAAGATAATTTAAAAGCTGTGTTACCGGAAATCGTAAAGTAGGGGCTTATCTATTGATGTATTAATATCGGTAAAGTTTGTAAACTTGAAGGAACCAAAACCACCTCCGCTAGGTTTGTTTAGATTTGTATGAATATTAAAATTATGAGCAGTATTTATGATGGTACAGCAAAGTACGCCTGCTGTGAAATACGTTCAGTAATTTCCCTGTTAAGTTTGTTTTCTTTATAATTGCCCTAGAGAGGCTACACAATTTTAGCCATGAACATAACACATGAATAGGAGTAAAAATTTTAGCTAATTTAATTAATTTTTCAGTGTGTTCTAAATTTATTTTGCATACAACATATTGACATGTTAACAGTGTAATATTTAATTTGAAAAATAGCCAAAGTGATTTAGTTCAATGACATTAACATATACACAACACGTGAAATGCTTCAACTCGTTAACGCATAATTTTACTCATTTTTAAAATTGTACTATTTCTGAGTCCTTGGGGTTGGCAGCTATGGTGGTGTTCCACAAAGTGGATAATCCACACACACATAATCTGCACAAGGTAGAATGTGTGGCGGTTTTCGTACATACGCCTAAAGATGATGGGACAGATGTTAGAATCCAAAGCACAAATGTAAAAACCTTTATGAAAAGATGACAAATTGTCTTTACAACATTTGTGAATATTACTATGAAACAGTAATGTGAAACCTTTGATTCTTAAATCTGATAGTTTGTAATGTTTCTTACCATCTTCAACATTTTACACTGCAGGTGCTATATATGATCGTAATTGAAACATACTTGGTCCCTGAAATAATTAAACTGCTATCATAGAGACCTGAAAACCAATTTTTAAAAACTGGTACCAAACCGAGAAGTGAATTAGAGAATTGACCCATCCCCTGTTGTTTTTAGTGTAATTAAGTACAGTAAGTTTATTACGTTGTAAATAGCTATTTTTTACATGAATTTTTGTAGCTTGCAATAATGTAATTGTTGAAGCCAACATTAATTGTTGAAACAGAAATTCTCTTTGAATAGGATGTTTGAACAAGCAGTTAGTATCTTAGATTTTTTTTTATAAATAAGTTTGGAAGTGAGGAAATTAGCATTCTAATGCTGCAGGGCAAACATTTTTAAGTGCAACTTAGCAAAGTCCTGAACCTCACATGTAGGTTAGTTACAGCTAGATTTAGACAGTTTATTACTGTAAAAGGTGGTTCTTATCTTCATTAATTCAGAATTGGGTCTTCATGATTGTAATAAAACTGGTCCAGTTGAAAGTGAATATTATGTACTGTCAGTGTCATACCAGCTTGGAACTATATACCACCTTACACTGATCTTAATGTGGAATAGGGTACTCTTTCATACGTAAAAGGTAGCCCAGAAAGGAAGCAGGCAAGTGCAGATAAATTATATGAGGCTCCTTTTGCACTCCTGCACATTTGTTTGAATATGTGCAGAGGGAGGCTCTGCCGTGAAATCTGTAGATGTCATCGCCAGTACGCTGCGCTCTCGCTCTGATTGCCTGCGAGAATTGATGGGGCGGGCGACAGCAGCTGTACAATCCCTTGGTAAGTTGATCAGGGCTCATGGGCTGCACACTGAGAGAATGCGGACACTAGCCTGGGAGAGAATTTGTGACATGGCGCTGCGGTATTTCACTACCTAGCATTGCACTGCTGTTCATTATTTTTTTTTGATGTTCGAGTTTGTAACTAATTGAAATAAACATTCAAATCTTTGTAATTTGTAGTGAAAATTATAATGTAGTTTATTATCTTTGCTATGAGTGATGAACAGGGTTTTTTTTTTTTTAGTTGAATTACTGTAAATAAAATGCGTAGAGTGGCTAATTTAATATCAGTTTTTTCGTGAGTACAGGTAGCTTAATATTATGGCAAGCTACAAAAATTATATGAAGATAGTATTTTTTTTTTATTTTAATACAATTTAAATGTAATTTTAATAATTTTTTGTGGTGGTGTGTATCAGTGAGAAATTTTATTCCTTTCCTGCCAGAGAGAGAAATAGCTAGTGATAATGGGACACACCAGGCACCGGCAGATGAGTCCATACCGACAATCAGTTGGCCACCAGAAACTTTTGATCCTGCATCTGGTGATGAGGACAGTCTTATGGGCTTAGGGGCATCAAGCACTCCCAACACCAAGCCAGCAACGAGCAGTAAGTTTTTCTTAATCAACTAGTTCACATTTGAGGTTAAATTTATTTGGGATGGAACAAAATCTTCATCGTGTTTCTTCCCTTGGCAGGTTCTACCCCGACTGTTGCAGGTAACACCACATTCATTGTTGATCCTGTTGAGCGCAAAAATAATGCTTTGCAGGCACTACGTCTTATGTGCGACTGTCCTTCGTTGCAGCCGCACCTCAAGGATTTGCTCAGTGCTAAGTAAGTTGAACCATTGAGGCCGTTATTCTTCATTTATACTGCTTTAAAGCCTAAAGAAGGGCAGATTTCATGTACTTTTCTTCCAGTTCAGTGTATTGTTAAAAATACTTTTTAATTATATTGTACAGTGGAACCGCTTTGTATTGAACCCAGAGGTGTTGAACGTTCACATTTGTGGAACACATTTTGTAGTACCATTCATTATTTGTGAACATTTTAAGACCACATTCATTGAATGTCTGCATGTATTGAACTTTTTTCATTCCCCTGAGAAATGATGGGCTGAGGCTCCACTGTATATAATTTCTTAACTAAAAATTATATGGTTTCAGCTAGAAAATTAATTAAAAATAATTTTTTTAGTAAAAAGGGTTATTAAAACCACATTGTTTGTATTAAAAACAAAATTAATTTGGCTAATGCAGTAAAAACTATTTCAACAAAACTGTGCTACTATTTTACATTATCTGCTAACTTGTAGTCATAAAAAATATATTTCGTAAAAGCTGGAGAAATGTGTGGTCACAGGCCCAATGTTTTTCTCATAAGAATATAGGTGACAAACCGATTAAACAGATTGATACTTTTCTGTAAAAAAATTAAGTAGTCTACAGTTAATTTTCTTATTTTTTTAATTTCTGTTATGGAAAATGTAATTTAATTGTTCAGTCACATCACATAAACAGTGCAGTTATTGTAGAAGATAACGGTAAAAACATACGTTGTGAGTTAATGATGTAAAATTGGAATTTTATTATGTAGGTTTTATAATTACAGTAAATGGTTCACGTTACTCGTGTAGTTAATGTCTAAAAATAGTCTAGTTGAGTAAGCCAAAATCATTACTGAAAACCTTAAAGCCCTTATCAAGGTTCTGCAAGAGTATGTTTTTTGGCAACTTTATTAGAAATGTTATTTATTGATAAATACAATGGATTCTCTATCCACCATTTCTCATGGGACTGACAAAAAATTTCAATACATGGGGGATTTCAATGGATGTTGTCGTAAAATGCTGTAAAATAAATTAAACGGCCCCAGGATGTGTTCCATGGATGCAGGTATTTCAATCCATTAGGTTTCAATACATAGAAAATCCACTGTAGCAAGAGGAATTTAACATTTCTGAAAATAATTTTTATTTCGATCAAATTTTATTTATGCAATAATGAACATATATTTTCCATGTAATTTGTATATTCACATCTGTTTGGCAATGAAAGGTGATTTTAGGATTGATGTAATGTGAAAGATGGCAATGAAAGGTGATTTTAGGACTGATGTAATGTGAAAGAGTGCTGTGACTTCAGAGACGCCCAAGGCCAGACACCTTTCATGCTGGCAGTGCAGTGTCGTGCCTACCCGGCAGCTCAGGTCATTTTGGACTCTATACAGCGTGTGGCCCAGCGAGAGGTGCCGGACCCTAGTTTGGAACAGCAACACAGGGCCTTGGTGGCAAGCATGGTTTATCCCCCAGGCTCTGCACCTGATGACTCCCCATTGCATGTTATCTGCTGCAATGACACCTGCAGCTTTACATGGACTGGTGCAGAGCACATTAATCAGGTCAGTGTCGACCTACTAAGTACGCAAGTGTTCTTAGAAAACTTGAGAATTTCTTAAGAGTATTGACATTGTTGATTTCCTCAGGGCTCTTTGATGTTTGATGTGGCACCTTGATGGAGCACGCAGAGCCTCCATTGTTGCACTATTTTGATGTCTACAGTGCGGTGTAATGTAGGGATATACAGAACAGTGAAGTTATATTGCGCCGTTATGGCAACAACTTCCAAAATCCAGCAGCCTATAAATATCCAACTCCCCAAAAGCCTTAAAAGAGGTACACTGATCAAATTCCAAAAGCGTAACGAGACTCTACCAAGTTGACTAACAAACACTTATAGCAGGTTAGTGAACAAACGAACATTCTGGAGCAAAGAAAGGAAACACATTTCTAGTTTAAAAAACACGTATATTACCACTTCAATTTCACTGAACATAAGCTTCACAGTACAATTCTTATAAAAGTTCACAAAGGCAGTAACATAAGAAAAATTACGGTAATTAGCTTACCTCGTTTTCAGTTCATTAAGAGCGCGCGGAACTAAATATTTATCGCGAGCATGGGGATTTTGGTGGTTCATATACTTCTCGTAGGATAGCGCTACAATCAGCTGTTGGCGTATACAGCTTGATCTAGGCTGCAGTTCATTGAACTAGTAACACAATGCAAACACGGCGAGCAGAGAAGATAGGAGAAAAACGATACCTATGTAGATAAGAATTCCTGCCGGCATGTGGCAAGTTTGTGTGAGTCACAGATGGTCTTTTTGCGACTAGCTATAACAGTATAGTGAACCCTCGATAACTCGGACCTCGATGTCCGGGGCTTCGGATAACTCGGACGGAATTAACAAAAAAATTAATTTTAATTAAATTATTTATTGCTCAAAAATCATAAGATAATTGTCTGCATCTCATTTCAATCCATCATGTTTTATTTGAAAACAGTATTAAGCTTTAAACGCAGTTGCTCATTGCTACTTAGGCTTTAATGATCACCCAGTAAAATATGTGGCAAGTTCCGTGTGGTTAAATGTTGCTGGCGAGGTGTGCGAGTGGAGATGCAACTCAGCAGGCAGACCTCGCTTCGTTACCTTTCCTCCCTCTTCACCACACGAGCCACACACGTACGTGCATCATAAATAAACATTTCAGTATGATGCTGGTGAATTGGACGGTAACTACAGGTCACAATGGCACCTAAAGGGAAATTTATTTTGTTCTAGTATGTGCGATAAATTCAAGATTGCAAGACAATTTGTTCCGAACATTAATAAAAAAAATTAAAATCAATTATTTTGCATTGTAATGTAGGTAAGGTGGTGAGAGGGTTTTATGTCCCTTTAATGACGTCTTACAAGCCGATGAGGATGAAGTGAGGTGAAAGAACAACACAACATCCATGCCCGAGCAAGGATTTGAACCCAGGGCCTCTTCGAACCGCAATATGGCGCCTAACCCACTACGCTAGAGGCCAGCGCGATATCGAAAAAATTCAGGGCTTAATAAATTATAAAAAAGGGGAAGGGGGCAGAAAGGGGCTTGTGCTCCGGGCCACACATTCTAGAGGGCCTCTCTTGAACAAGTTAAATTATTAAAATGAATGGGCTTTTATTGAGTTCCCATTAATGATGAAGGTATCTGTGAAATTTATTTTAAGTGTTAAGTGTGTGCAAAGACGTTCGGATCTATGACGACGCAGCCAAGGTAAGATAGTATGGAGGGAGGCCTACAAGCACACATTATCACTTCAACCACGGCCGTGACTTCAACTAAACTAAAAAAAAAAAAAGCTGAACGGTAGACTGTGATTTACGTTGCTCCTGGCCTCGTGTTCTAACAGAGATGTCCTGAAAAAAAGAACATTTTCTTGTAAGAAACGTTTGAAATGGTTGAATGATACTATCTGGAGGAGACGGTAAACAAATTGTACATTAGTACAAGAGAGATTGTGGTGTAATGTGTAGAACTGCAAGCCGCGGCTGACAAACTGACTAATCTCATTTCACTTACATACAGTAATTTAGACACTTGTCCGATGCGTAACAATTAATGGTCTTAAATGCATTTTAAAATATTTTTTCGTGCTTTACTTTTGGTTGTTTTTACTCCCATTTAACTCAGTTGAACATGATTAGAGTTTTATTGCTTTTTAGTGTGACAACTTGTGTAAGAAAAAAGCTGTAAATTACATGTTTTATGATGCAGTTTATATGCATAAAATGAAATTTTAAAAATCCGTAGTGTTAAAGTGAGTTCACATGTTTATGTAGAGTGATCCAAAAGGATTGTTAATTACAGTACCGTATCTGCTCTCGTATAAGAGGAAAATTATTTTTGTGTCTTCGGAACTCTGTAGGAGGTGAGCGTAATTATCAGGCAAGCAGCTGGCTGCAGACACTGGGACGTGCTGATGTTAAGCAATTTGTCACGTAAACATCTCGTGAGTTGCGTGTGGTCACGTGCGGTGTTTGTATTACTTTTGAGACTGTACCGTTTGACCTTGACTACTTCCGCTTGCGCTCAACTTCCCTAGCTTATCTCCAACAAAGACATATCACACACACACATGCATGCACATAGACTGTCGCCAGCCAGACAAGAGGAGGTGTGAACTTTTATGTGGTCGAAGGGTGCCTTGGTGCCAGCTTCTAGCACAGATAAAAAAAGATGAGCCAGAAGTAGCATAAAAAATAAATAAAAAAGAATCTGCTGGCCCATTTTGTTTGAAATTCTTTTATAGTTCTCCACGTAACAGTGATAATTTCCCCACTACCTCCTCCTGTAAATTGATACGTACAAAGAGGTATATATTGCCACCTCTTTTGCTTGTATAAATGATAGCGTACTGATTTCCTCACGTTTCTTGTGATTGACCGATTACCCCTCCTCCCTGGACGCCCCTCGATAACACGGACAAATCGTAACTCGGACAGCTTCTCCCCCCTTTTAGTCTGAGTTATCAAGGGTTCCCTGTATAATCTTACTATGTATGTGTAAGGCCTGGCTTACATTTATACACCTGAACCACACTCCAAGCTCAGCATGTAACTGCCGTATCAGTGATCCTTGTCTGAAGGGGACAAGGAAGGGGGAAATCCAGAATGCAACTGCTGGGAGGCGTATTTAGCAATTCAATCAATCTTTTTATTCTTTTCTTTTTTCGCCCCCACATTTTTTACCATCTTAGGGGCTGAACGTGAAATAGTACAGTTTGTTATGTATGCGAACATCACATTTTGGCCCTTTTGTCCTTCTTAGTGGTCAAATTTCCAATTCTGATTAAATTAATAGTGAACATTAACAAGAAACAAAACAAAGATAAGCTCGGTAAGAAAAAAAAGTTTCAATATAAATCTTTGTGTCTCAGCACCTAAATAAATAACTAGAACTAACACGTTAACTTAAGCGATCAAATAATGTCACAATTTATTCTTTTAATTGAAGTTTTCTTTATAAACAAGGAAGTCTTTGATTATAATGAGGCCTAACATTATACTTAACAACTGAACTAGCCTTTCCATTTAGCCAACTATTCCACTCGTCAGTCCGTAACGAGTTTTTTTTTTGTTTTTTTGCCTTTGGGAATTGTGGGTTTAGGGTATGCAGACATTACATACTTTTACATACACTTACATGTAACCATTCAGTATTACCTCACCTAGTACACTAGACCCCCGATTTTACGAACCCTGGATTTAATGAAGGTAGCGATTCTACGAATACAATCTCAGGAACCCTAAAAAAATAACAAAATTATATGACAAAAACAATTGTAAGGAATTACGTTGACAATGAATAAAACATACTGTATCTAATTCACGGCATTAAAATATTAATTGTAGACTTGCAGTTATTACTTGGTAAGACACAATATTAAAAATAAAACAAAAATAGCGAAAATCTGTTAAAAAATGCGGCAGTGACAGTTTGAAAACCGCGCGGCGCCGGCGCCGCCTGTGCCAAGTCGGCCGGCCTGTCTTCATCAACTACGACGTATTAGGATCTATATTGAGGTCGTACTATAGTCGAAAAGTTCCAGCGCATGCGCATATGCTCATTTAACTATAGTACAGCCTCCTTCTAGGCTGTTTCACGACGTCTTATATCTCTCTCGTCTCGCGCCGAATGAGTTTACTTTTTTACACGAACCCTATAAATAATAGCGTGATACTTTTATTTATTGCGTTAACACCATACGTACTTAAAACAATTAACTTGGCGCATAATTTGCTTAAACATTGCGTTACTGCGTGTCGTAAAACGTGCTTTTCACAAGTGAGCACGATAATAGCGCTACCTATTTTCCAAGTGTAGAAACATTTGTCTCCGGGTATGTCGAACTCGGAAAATAAATAGACGTTCGTGTATTACGTAATCCCGGAACTCCTAATTTATTTTTACCGCATATACTGACTGTGAAAGTGATTCTTTTCAATCACTTATACATGTAATTCTCGACAATTTTAGATAAGAACGTCACAAAATGGCGTTCTTGGAACAACGTTGGTATATGCTACGGTGGCGCTATCTATCACCCATCTTGTGAACGTTCGTACAGTTGCGCTATCTGTCCACTCTGCACGCTACTAGTATCTACGGTCTCGTACAATTCAACTACAGCGTCAAGGGAATGTTTTTACGTTACGTTATATAAAACTGCGCAATGAATAAATACATCCGCTTATTCCGTCTTTCTTTGGTGAATAATTTACGAGGGCATTTTACTAGTAAGGAATGCCTACTTTTTTTTCCATTAAACGCTACGCAAATCGGGCTATTCGCTCGTGAGAAGGCACACGACAGCTCGGTATTCTCTTTTTTTTTAGGACAAAGGTCTATCATATCTATTGTTTAGCGGTGTTGTTTTGATCGTAAGACGTCTGCCTATTGATATAAATTTATATCTCAATTATCACTTAAGTTATTTTTCCGTTAAATGCTACGGAAGTCGGTCTATTCGCTCCAGAGAAAACACTCGGAATCTCGATTTTCTTATTTTTTTTAGGAAAAGGATCGGTTATATATATTGTTTAGCAGTGTTCTTTTGATCGTAAGACGTCTGCCTATTGATATTAATTTATATTTCAACTATCACTTTTGCGTTATTTTTCCGTTAAATGCTACGGGAGTCAGGCAATTCGCTCGAGAGAAGACAATCGGTACTTCGATTTTATTATTTTTTTAGGAAAAGGATCGGTCATATATATTGTTTAGCGGTGTTCCTTTTGATCATAAGACGTCTGCCTATTGATATTAATTTATATTTCAACTATCACTTGCGTTATTTTTCCGATAAATGCTACGGGAGTCGGGCAATTCGCTCGAGAGAAGACACTCGGAATCTCGATTTTCTCATTTTTTGGGGACAAGGGTCGGTCATATCTACCGCTCAACAGTGTGACGTCTGGCTACTGATATCAATTTATATTTACATTATTACGTTAATTAATTTCCCGCAAAACGCTACGGAAGTCGGGGCCTAGAGACACTTT
>PNEQ01002595.1:0-17761 GCA_003012365.1 Medauroidea extradentata | reverse complement strand
CAAAATTTGCGCGCCTAACCCATTTATGTATGATGTGCAGTTATTGGACTCTAGTAATTTATAATGTCTCTCGTCAGTTTTTTACATATCACGGGAGCTACCGCTTACGTTTATATTTTTCACAACGCACGCAAGTATATTTTGCAGTAAACTGACAAGGTATGTCTGAAATTTGTTTGCGAACGAATTGTGACAGCGTGATTTATTAAGTACTATTATAATTGAATAGTAAATCCATCGAATTATGGTTGGTAGCAAATAAAATACTTTTTGAAAACACTTAAAATTTTTCTCGGGAAATATTATTTCTTGCTCGGGATTCAAGAAAGCCACTTTTCCCGAGAAATTTCCAGAGACTCGGGATCCCGCACAGCCCTAGTTAAAAACCATTACCATTTTTCTTTTACTACTTGAGGCTTACTTCTATAGGCTGGCTCTTCCCCTCTACCACGGGCTTGTCAGACAAGTCCAATTCGATAAAATTTGTTATAAGCCAAACTTTTCAACCATAAAAAATTTCTATTTAGGCCTGCCGTCTAGTCTTTCATCACTCTGAGAGTGCTCTTTCTTTGTTTCCTTTTCAGCATGTAGATATAAGCATGTGTCCTCTATTGCCATTCTTCTTAAAGTGTGTTTTATTGCCACCCATTGTAGTGTTTTCTTCCGATTTTGGAATAGTTATCTTACGTTAATTAAACAATGATGACCTCCATAGAGCCCTGCTGCAGGTAGAACACAGAAAGTTATAGCCGTCTTGTATAATGGAGTTTTGGTTTCGTAAAATATTGAATTACGTATTATGTTGTATTAAAATAAAGAACAAGTAAAATTATTGCATGGTGACAGGTAGATTGTTTAAGTGTGCATTGTAGTTACATAAACGTTGAAGATATAAATTTATAGCTACGCTTTATTCGAAGCCAATATGGATAAAATACTCAATGACAATCCTAGATAATAGTATTTGCCAACTTTGTGAGTAAATATGTATTCAAATTACTAATTCATTACAAGTGATCTCTTGCGCAGCAGTTAAATGCGCGATGTTCCGGCGTCAGAGATTGTGCCTCAGAAGTTCGTAACACTGGAAACTGTTTCGTTTAAAACGTTGGATAAAACTATTGTCAAGGATTGGTATTGTTTAATTTTCGCAAATTGGCTTCAAGAAACTTACATTTATAGATTAATGCTTTTAGCGTTGAATTATGTACCACGCCCTCTTAAGAATTGCCCATGTCTCAAGCCCACTTTGTTGCATCCCTGTTGTGAAATTATTGTTTAAGTAAATAAGTTAAGATTAATAGGAGACCTAACTGTGACTTGATGAGTCTGATTTTCCAGTGCAAAGTATTTTACAAAAATAACAGAGAATTCTTACTGCCGAGTGATGCAAATTTTGTAAAAAGAAAATTGTACATTTTGTACAAGTATCTGTTCCAAACTGCTGTAATTTGTAACAAATAAATAAACTTTTTTTACTGTCAGGCTGTAGCAGAAATGATGCATGTTATATGGCACTTCATCTTCAAAATAAAGGGAGATGTAAATTTTGCATTTTTCAAAATGTAGAATATTCCTGTTAAAAGTCTTGCAGGTTTCAAGAAAACACATTTACTTTTTCAACATGAATTTCGCGTACCTTTCAATCAATAATATTGTCAGTACATAACATTATCATTGAGAAAAATTTATGAAGTAAAATATAAAAGATGTGTTTGGAAGAAAATTTATAGTAAGATTGTGTTTTTTTATATACTATATTTTGAAACATAATATTTTGGGCACGTTAAAGTTCAACACTGCGCTATTTAATTTTTTAACTAGTTTGAGTATATATTACTAAGAAGCAGTGTAAATTTTGTCACTAGTACTCAGTATGATGTGAAAAGAAATGTCGTGAAACATCGCCAATAAACTAAGATTTTAATGTAATGTGTAATACCGTATTGGCCCGAATGTATGACTGCCTCAAATATGACGACTCCATTCTTTTACAAATAGCAAAAAAAAAAAAAAAAAAAAAAAAAAAAAAAAAAAAAAAAAAAAAAAAAAAAAAAAAAAAAAAAAAAAAAAAAAAAAAAAAAAAAAAAAAAATAAACTGGACACAAATATAAGACTACCTTTACCTGGACACAAATATAAGACTACCTTTACCTCCTTTTTGCAGTAAAACCTGTTTATCTCTAATACTTTTGTATATTTTTACTAAATGTAAACAAAAAACAAAAAGAAATATATAAATGTAAAGTACGTGCTCGCTTCCATATAATGCATTCAAAATGCAACATTTCCTGAACCTCATTATTATGGAATCTTTAGAAATCTGCTTTTCAAGTTCATTATGTCTTTCGCAATGCCAGGAAATACTCGACGCATTCTGTTGCAGGTACTTGACGCATTCTTTGCAGTTTTGTAATTTTGGAAGGTTCTTCCGAATGGTGAACATTTGCTTCGATTATGATGTACCGTCTTGTGGCAGAACAATTATTTGTTTTTACAGTGTACTTTGCTACCGTAACTTTAAAACTCGCATTGTATCTGCGTATCTCTCTTTTATTTGTTTGTTATGCTGTTGTACAACGTTTTTCAACTTCTTCACGGTCCATTTTAACACACAGTTATTTAAAACAATTTCTAAGACTATAGATGTACGTTTACCAAAATACTAAACACAGAGGAATTCTGCCAAAGATGAAACTACAGACAAACATTTTTATAATCACAGTGCTACAAAATGGTAGCGACAGTTCTTCGATGTGCGTGGCGCTCACTAGAACTAGTGACGAGATCGATATGGCAACGCTGTAATGCACTTGGTGCTCACTAGAACTAGTGATCAGTTGGTTTGTCAGCGCTTGCAGATGTTGCTTCTCCGTAGTTTCATATCCATCACGTCAACAAAAAAATAAAGGTACGTTCACAACAATGAAACTTGAAAAACTTTTATCTTCTATCTTATTTGTTTTACTTGATAATGTTACTTAAAACAATTTTAATTGATTTTTTTTAATGCTGTGTGATATCAATCATTTTATTGTACATATTTATCTGCAAGTATACGTATGTTAAAAATGTAATCTCAAAATTGAAAGCTACGATTATAAGATGACAGCGGTATTTATAAATTCTTTCTTTTGGAAAAGAGAGAGGAAAAATGACTCACAGTGGCTAGAGTGTGAAGGGCTGAGAGGATGCAGTGGATGAGGGAAGGGAGGGGTGGCTTGTCATGTCAGCAGCTATCTATAGATAGCCTGCCAAGGTCCCAAGCAGCCTGCAGCAGGCTGGCTCATGTGTGCCTGGACAACACTCCCCTTTCCCCACTCTTACTGTGCTGTGTCCTGTCCACTGCTTCCAGCATGACCCAGCCCCTCCTCCAAAGGAGAAAGGCTCAGGAATGTGGCAGGGGGTGGCTACAAGCAGAGGACTGTAGGGCCCCCAACCACCACCCTGCCTGGCTTTCCCTCTCCCAGGAAAAAAAAAATTAACAGTTTCCTCCTTTTTTATTCCTTTCCTTCCTTTCCTTGGATAGATGGTTATCAGGAGATGTCTAAATTAACTTCTCATATTGCTTCTGCCCACCCATGAACTTTCCTGCCATGGCAAAGAAAAAAAAACGTTTTAGCAGTGACAGTTACAGCAGAAAAGAGGTGTGGAGGGGGTTGAGAAAAAGAAAAGGAAGTGTAGTAGTGGTGGAACCAGGGGTGAGAAACATTCTCTCTCTCTCTCTCTCTCTCTCTCTCTCTCTCTCTGCCTCTCTCTGCCTCTCACGCTTGACTACACCCACCAGTTTACAACTCAGCCTTCTCGCCCCACCCCAATTTTTTCTCATGGCGTCTTTTTTCTATTTTCCGTCTATAGTGTGCACCCCTGAATTTTTATCAGTTGTTTTGGAATAAAAGTGCGCATTATACACGAGTAAATACGGTACATAACTGATGATCGGCAAAGTCTTGTAAAGAAACATAATTTGTGAATGGAAGAGCGGGCCCAGCACACAACAATAACAAAACTTCGACTCAAATAATTTCCATGTTTGCACTTCCCTAGTGCTCATACATATGAAATGTAGCCTCCACAATTTTTTTACCTTATAGATTTCAGAATATTTGTACCTTGTCAAACTTGAAGGTATACCTTTGTTCTATAGGGGTGATTATTATTGCTTGGGTGTTTGCAGGACATATTTGAGTGCCGCACATGTGGACTGACGGGCTCGCTGTGCTGCTGCACTGAATGTGCGAGGGTGTGCCATAAGGGTCATGACTGCAAGCTGAAGAAGACATCGCCCACAGCATACTGTGACTGCTGGGAGAAGTGCAAGTGTAAGGCTCTCATCATGGGTCAACAGACAGCACGCATCGAGCTCTTGTGTCGCATGGTGTCTGAGACTGATCTTGTGACGCAACCAAACAGCAGGTATTTCATTGACCAATTAAATATTTTTCTTTTGCTTCAGACTTGCTTATTTTTCATAGTGCAGTCAACTACCAATTTAAGGACCCTTTATGGTTCTCTGGAATGGTCATTATTTCGGAGGGGTCCTTATTAGAATTTTGACAAATTTTCGGCGATCCCCGACCTCAAAAATGTTGACATTTACCGGTTTTTTATTATTGAATTTGCGTACACTCATCTCTGGCGCAAAAATTACGCATTTTTATAAAATGATACTCATTTATTTTGAAAAGCAAAGGGGTTATTTTTAAAAGTAAGCCATTGAAGGGGATCTAAGACCTTAGTTTTGTTCAGAATAAATCATAATCGTTGCAGATACCATAAATTCTCGAGCCCGCAACATCCATTTTGGGATATTATTTTCAAGAATGCTGCAATAAAGGTTATTGAAATAGTAATATTTTTCAGGAGAGTGACGTATTCTGAAAAAAATAACAGTAGAACTCCGATTTAACGATATGCCATGGGACCCGAAAATGTTTACTCTAAATCGATGTTTCGTAAAAAAAAAGTCTTGTTTTGTCGGAATTTATGGTTATTTAAAAAAAGTATCTTGGCTCAAAACAGTAACAAAACACATTTACCGTCAACAGGTAAGACCCAACCCTGAAAAGAAAAAAAAATTGGCTATAAAACTTCAAAAACTTCCAGTGAAACGCTTCGGGAGCGTGCGATAGTTGAGTTAGGCCGCCCTTCACGCTGTCAACACATGAGAAGTGATGACTAACACTGCAGAGTTGTCAATATTTTCGTCTCCCGTGCGTTCCATCAACAAAATTAAGGAAATTCCCATGAAAAATAGTAAAAAAAAATTTATTTAATGAAAACTGAGTTAAAAGTTTGTGAGACAACATTAAAATAATAATTAAATACGTGCAGCGGCGGCCATTGTAGGCAGCTTGTATGCATCCACGCTTGTGGAACACTCGTTGGTCTGCTCGCTAAAAATACTTGGCACTCGAGCGTTTTTTTTAGCACCGGAGAAATTATTTACGTTTACAGTAGTAAATTCGTTGTAAAAAGTCTGCATAAATAATATTACGTATGTATTTTTAATATTCTCGCTTGTTTTATCACTGTACGCGAGTGTAAATAATCACGCTGCACACCACTGCAGTCTATCGGTAAAATAATCAATAGAACACACGGTACTGCAGCGCCTTCTAACTGAGACGCAAAGCACTATCTGTGAATTAGTTCTTGTGCTGTTTACCGCCGTGCTGTGTAGACTGGGTACTTAGATGCTCGTTCGCTCGCCAACCGCCAGGATGCGTTGGTTATGCAACACAGCGGCGCTTGCACGGCCACGTCTGCGCGTCCGTGATCCGTATCTCAAAAAACACTCCAGCAACCAAAGTTTTCAACGAATTTTAACGAATTTTTTTGTTTTTCGATAAATGGTTTGAGAATATTGCACGGAGAAATAAGTATATATGGCGGTCGGTGCTAGTATTTTTAAAGAACTTAAATTGCAATTAATCTCAAATTTTTTCAAGTCTCTTTGTTATTTAATGAATATTTTTGTTATTTTTTCAAGGTTCCTAAAAAACCCTTTCGTTAAATCGCTGTTTTCATGATTCCTGAGTTCATTAAATCGGGGCTCTACTGTATACACAATGGACGCGGACACAGGTGCACAATCCGTAATCAGAAATCGCCGGGACCGGCAATATAGTAGTTCGGATTTTGGAATTTTTCGGATTTTGGACTTTTTCGGATTTCAGAATGGGCAATGAACAAAAGGCTACATCGACAGTCAATTACGGATCTTTTAGAGCATGACATCTTAGTTGAAACGTGTCGTTCGCAAGTCGGGCTTCTTAAGACTCTGTGAGAAAATTTTGATTACGTTTCTGTCCGTCATAACAGTTTCGCATTACACAAGGCGTCTTTAAGTAATACACTTGAAAAACACATGTTGGTACTTCTATGCTCGGTTATCACCACAATTACGTATTCGCTGGCCAATCAAGAAAAAATGGCTTCATTTGTCATCGTTGAAAGCTCATTGTTGTTTATAAACATCAAGTTTTAAACATAACCATAACCTAAATTACTTTTTGACAGAAAAGCAGGGTCAATTATTATTTCTAGAATTTGTTTTATTATTTACTCTTTAATACATGCAAATAGAAATTGTATGCTAATATGTAACAAAGGTTTTTTTTTTTCGTGCAACATGCAAGGTAATTAATTATATCTATGCATTCAAAGCAACTTACCAACAATTTCAAAATTATATGGCGTGATTAATTTAACGTTGTGTATAAAATTCTGAAATTGTGTAGTCTTAGGAAATAAAATATATGCACGTTCACTGAAGCAATACTTTGTAGGCCTACTTCGTTAAAACAAGTAAAATAACTTTTAACCTCTCACGTGGCAATTACGAAATGTGATGTGGCGCAATCCTTTTCAGTAGTCTTAGCGTTTTCCGGTAAGTTTATATACAAAATTACTTATGCCAATTCTCAGAAATTACTTGTATAAATAACTACATGTTCATTTTACTGATGCTAACGATGCGACAACTTAACTGAGACTCCCGATTTTGGGCGCTTTAGTCAAGGCTGTGTCGCCACGATTTTGACGCGTCTTAATTCATCGGTGGTCGCATTTTGTCGTTTGACGTCTTACCAACGTCACGTTCGTGTTAAGACGGGCCAAACACAGATCCGTAATCGACCTGCAGGTGTATTAAGGGTTTGCTGTTATTGCCAACCGGCAGGCCGCTGTCTGTTATCGCTGCCTTTATCGCTGCCGCTGCTTTTATCGCCGCTGTTATCGCCGCTGTCACAAGATGCTTGTAGGTTGGTTCGTGATGGTCCCGGAACTGGATTTTCCTTTTCCGGCCGTACTGATAAACTAGCACAACAGACTGCATTTTTAAATGCTTCTTCAAGTGTTATTTGTTTTGGTTCAGGCCTAAGCAATTTTTCCTTAATTGCGTAAACAGACATCACTTCTTGTGCACTTATAAATGTACGTTGTTCCAATCCCGTAATTAGTTTATCACAAAATGTAACCATATTATCAATTGAGACTACCTCACTTTTTTCTGAGTCATCGTCTTCGTCGTCGTCGCTGTCGTTGGCATCTTTGTCAACATTCAAAACTATGGCAGCAATTTCTGCGTCACTCAAAGAGTTCACGACAGGCACGTCTTTATCGGCACTAAACACTTCTTCTATGTCCGCTGCCTCCAATTTGTTCACACTGTCGTACGGTACATTTTTCGCTTGCAAAATGAGACTTGTTACAATCTTTCTCTCATCAGTTACGGCGGGAAATCCTGTGAAGTCGTTTTCGTCGGCGCCGTTGTATTCCTCGCCATCACAAACAGTTTTCGGCCAAAGTCTGTGCCATGCATTTTCTAATGTTGATTTCTCAACAAGATTCCAGGCATTCGCAATAGCATACATTGTGTCCGTAATGCTTAACTGCTTCAGGAAGTCTTTGATTCCTTCCCCTCTATTCACTGAAGCAAGCATGCAGGTCATGAAGTGGTTTGTGTATTTACACTTCATTGAACGCAAAATTCCCTGGCCACACTTCTGTAATACAGACGTCACATTGGGAGGCAAGTAATCACAGAAAACATTGTTTTTCACAAGTTGTTCCGCTGGTGGATGGGCAGAGCAGTTGTCCAGAAACATACAATTTTACTGTTCTCTTCTAAACCAACTTCATTGCAATGTGCCCGCGCTGCTGGAACAAAGTGTGTGTTGAACCATTCGGTGAACAATTCACGAGTGACCCACGCTTTCTTGTTGGCGTAGTAATTTACAGGTAAATTACGTATGCCTTAAAAACATCTAGGATGTTGTCTCTTTCCTATCACAGCCAACTTCAATTTGTGTGTGCCTGCTGCATTAGCACATGCAAAGATAGTTAACCTATCCTTAGCATCCTTAAAACCAGCTGGGGCTTTCTCTTCGGCCGTTGCCAATGTTTTTTTTGGGAACATAGCGCCAGTATAAAGCAGTTTCGTCTGCATTATAAATCTGCTCTGGAGTAAGTTTTTCCTCTTTTACCATTCTGGTGAATTCTTCAATGTAATTTTGTGCAGCTTCGTGATCGGCTGAAGCTTTTTCACCACGGATTTTTAAGTATTTTATGCCGTGGCGTTTCTTAAACTTCTGTAGCCAGCCTTCCGAGTACTGACACTCGCCTTGGATCGCCAGTTCTTTGCGCCATTACCATTAAGCGATTTAATGGCACTTCTTTACTTCGCCGTTGCCGAATCCATTCCATAAGCACACGGTCGACATCTTCGTTTTGTGCTCTATGCATGGTCTTTAAAGTTGTCACTTTCACTATAAAATTTCAGTAATTGGACTTTCTGCTTTTTTAAGTCATATACCGTTGTGCTTCCGATACCAAATTCTTGTGTAAGTTGTCGCACCGGCACGCCACGATCTAGTTTCCGCAACAATTCAACTTTCTGAGTTAGTACTCAATGATAAATGTTTTCGTTTTTTTTCATTCCCGCCCATAGACATATCAGAATGCATTTTTGCCATCACTGCCGCCAGAAACAACAGGGTCGCGTAACAACACGTTTACAGTAAAACCTCTATTTAACAAAACTCAAGGGACCAAAAAAATGGCATGTTTGTTGTAAGGGGGTTTGTTAAATAGAGGTTTTATACAACTGATTTCTACTCGACATAGAATTTCATGTAAACTACAAAACTTTGGTGGACAACTCACAGTATATCCTGGGAATTATAGAAGCAAAAAAAAAAAAAAAAAAGCAGCTGAGATTGCTATTTATTTTAAAGATTATGAACAACTGAAAATGTCTTGCACATGGAACTTAACACGTTAGGTTGCCATGTTTCCAGAATATCAGAGTAACACCAAGCTCTTCGCCAGATAACTTCATAGTCTGTTACAATGACTTTAAATTTAAAATGCCAGCCACTGGATGCTTGCTAATTTTCTACTCACATTTCAAGTACTGCATGCCAAGCCTTCCCTTAAAAAATAAGTCCAGAAGCATTACTTTTTAATGCCCCTAACCTCCAAGCACCAATCTAATTTCCTTGTACAAGACTTCATTTTTACATACTTTAATACGTTTCCTATTTACGCCAACAAAGGCAGTGTTGTTTTCTATCTGCCTACGATTTGAAATTATGGCTGATAGTGTAGGCTTGGACACCATTGTCGAAATTGTTAACTACAGTATCTCACACTATCACTTTGATGAACAACTTTTTAAATTTCTAGTTTTATTATTATTATTGTTATTATTATTATTATTATTATCATCTGCTGCAACATTTCATTCAAACACATCCACGTTAAAGTTACAACTAACCACGTGCTAAATATTAGACTTCTAAAATACCGTCATTAATTCGGTGATAGAAAAGCAAAACAAAACAGAGGCCTATGTCACAGATGATGTACACTGTTGGGATGCGCACTTTTAACCACAGAAATGTGGGACTCGGAGTGGTTATCTCGCCGAAATCATGGTATGGAATTCCACCACCACGAGCGCTGAAGTTGCAACTAAGAGTTAGGCGGCCATTTTATGTCAAGTGCCGCATGTGCACCTTGTGTGTATCTTTAAACTATGGCACTGAAGATGTGTTGTTTACGTTTATTTACAGTTCTTTATTGTATGCATCAAGGTTTTAAACGTACTTTCAGCGGGAGGAAAATAAAAAAATAGTTTCTTGTTGAATATAATTATTGACGTGTGATTTTTTTAAAACTGGTCGTTCATTGTAGAGAGAATTTTACCATTGTGAACAAAGTAAATTTCGATATTTTGAGGTTAAATATGCATTGTTCTTATGGGGGTTTGGCGGGACCAAATCTTTACTTCGTTGTACAGGGTTTTCGTTAAGTAGAATATTCGTTAATGAAGGTTTTTACTGTATAACCATTCACTGCACGAAAAACTGTCTTAGTTAAGCAAAGTCACGCGCACCACGTGTTCAGACTGCTGGACTAACGGTAAAAGCAGCGACTGATAGACGCGGCATTGCGATGTCGCACTGTGCCTTGCTGACGCAGTGATGCCAAGTCATGCGTGCGCGAA
This sequence comes from Medauroidea extradentata, assembly GCA_003012365.1. NCBI lineage: Eukaryota > Metazoa > Arthropoda > Insecta > Phasmatodea > Phasmatidae > Medauroidea > Medauroidea extradentata. The sequence goes on along the minus strand of PNEQ01002595.1, from coordinate 7,248 downwards.
TCGTCCGACCATGCGCCTGATAGCATTTTCTGCACTTACTGCCATAAATATTTCGGTTTTCAGAGCTTTTGGGATTTCGGAATTGCGGATAAAGGATTGTGCACCTGCATATGACATTTATTTGGCTCAAAATTAAGAAAAAAACATTGCCTGCAGTGTAGATTCTTGCACCCACAACGACGGTTTTTGGAAGTTATTTGCAAGAATACTGTAACAAAGTTTATTGAAATAGTAATATTTTTCAGTAGAGTGAAGTATTTAAAATAAATAGATACAATGGACATGGATATATAAAATTTCTTTGGCTCAAAATTAATCAAAAACGTCGCCGGCAATATAGATTCTTGCGCCCACGACGACAGTTTTTGGAAGTTATTTGCAAGAAAGCAGCAATAAAGTTCATTGAAATAGTAATACCGTATTTTATCGCATATAGGTCGCACATTTTATTGAAAAATTTTTTCTTAAAAACTAGGGGTGCGACCCATAACTGATAAAAAAAAATTTGTGCTGAAAAAAATTCAAAATTTTAGCCTAAACGAATTTTTCTTGCCAATTCTACTGTACATATATTAAACAAAGAAAGGAAAAAATATTTATATGCGGAAAAGAGTCAAGTTTACCATAATTTACAAATCTTCATTGTTATCTGATGAATCAGAACTGTCAGTGTCAACTCCGTCATGGCCGTTGCTGCAATGGTCGTTATTGTTGTCATCACTCTGCCACAGGTCTTCGTCCTCCGTCCCGTTAGGGCATTTGATATCCCAGTCTTCCTAAAACTTTTCACAATCATCTCGCTGGAGATGCGGGACCAACTCGTAGCTATCCACTCGCATACTTGTTCCGGCGACGGACGTTTCACTTTTCCTGTCGGCGTGAGTTCCCGATCGGCGCTGGCGATCCGTTCTCCGTACAAGCGGCGCAAGCGGTCCTTAAAAGGCTTGTTAATTGTGACGTCCAACGGCTGCAGAACTGATGTGAGACCGCCTGGAATTATGACGAGTTCAGTTTTCCCTTCTTCAATCGCTGTTTTGACTGTATGCACCAGATGGCCATGGAAACTGTCTAATACTAGCATTGCAGTCTGTTTCAGCAGTGCTCCTGGCCGATTGTTCCACAACGCACTTCACCCAGTCCTTCATTAATACTTCGTCCATCCATCCCTTATTTTGTACACGCACATGTACACCACGAGGGAACTTCCCGTTCGGCAAAGTTTTCGTTTTGAAAATTATATATGGGGGTAATTTTCTGCCATCTGCTGTTATTGACAACATCGCCGTGCATCGTAATTTTTCATTTCCAGTTGTTTTTACTCTTACACTTCACGCCCCTTTGTCATCAATTGTAGAATTCCTCGGCATGTCGAAAAAAACTGGAGTCTGATCGGCGTTCCCAATCTGTGATAACAGATATGCGGTTTTCTGCCTCTTTTGAATAAGGAACGTGTGGAAGTTTAACACCTTGTCAGTATAGTCAGCAGGCAATTTCTGACAAACTGACGTTCTTCTTCGCATAGACAAATTGTGCCGTCGCATGAATCTTACGACCCAGCCGATCAAAGCTTTAAATTGTCTGTTGTCAATTTTCATTTCCAGCGCAATTTGCCGTGCCTTTGCTTGAACCATGTCATATGAAATGGCACATCCATTATTATGCATTTCACGCACGTAGCCTAGCACACCCGCATCTATTTCTGGGAATTTACCGTGTTTAGCACTCCGAAACGCTTTTCTATTTGAGCTCGTGTTGCGAAGTTGTTCTTGTTGTTTTCTCCAGCCCCGCACTAATTTTTCATTGACTTCGTATTCACGGCCCGCAGCGCGATTTCCGAACTGTTGTGCATATGAAATCACTTTTAGTTAAAACCCGGCAGTGTAAGTGGTACGTTTTCCTATCACGAAGCCTTAGTACCGCACGTCTATTCGGTTAGAGCAACAAGGCAACACTAAGCGTTGCTGCCGGCCGGCACGAGGCTAGCGCACGCTTGGCAACACCGCCTGGCCTCCCCACCCCCATTGTTCACTAGGACTGCAGCTGCCTACACTGCTGAGTCAAGGTCACACCAGACGTGCGCTCTGTTCCAGCCGGCCGACTGGCTGGCCCGCCTGCCTTTCTTGCATGCGTACTTGCCGGCTGCGTGGGTACCGCGACCTATAAGCGGAAAAACATTTTTTTTTCCGCTACTTGAAAATAAGGGTGCGACCTATATGCTCTTGTGACCTATAAGCGATAAAATACGGTATTTTCAGTTGAGTGAAGTATTTTGAATACATAGATACAGTGGATGCGGATATATGTAATTTTTTTGCCTCAAAATTAAACAAAAACATTGCCGGCAGTATAGATTCTTGCGTCCGCAACAACTGTTTTTGGAAGTTATTTGCAAGATTACCGCAACAAAGTGTATTGAAATAGTACTATTTTTCAGTAGAATGACATATTTTGAATAAATGATATTCGAAACGTCCGTGTACAACCTTTCTGTAGCTCAACAAATAGCATGAATTCATGATAAAACATAAATATCGTCGGCAACGTAAATTAAGTGCCAGAAACTGTGGAGTTTCGAAACTATTTACAGGGCATTATCGTAATGTTGTTATTTGAAATGGTAAAATATTCCAATATGCACTGTCATGGTTGACATTTCGTCAGCTTAATGCAGGGACTGGATAACTTAATTCTTTTCAAGTTTAAGTAATCTTCAGATATTTACGCTACCCTTATGATTGTTTCTGTCTATTTGAATACATTTGAAATGTATTAATTGTATTGATGCAACATAAATTTATATTTCAACACATAACTCTTTATGTGACAAAAGCAATCTTCTATGTTACAATTGGATGTCTCCAATTACCTAGTTATCTAGTTTTAGCATTAAGCCCACAATATAAGACTTTTCCTCGACACATTAGGCACAAACCTTGCAGGCAGCGGTAATTCTATTGGGACCTAGTCTTGACAGCGAGCGACCACACAATGTGTATGATAATTTGTGTGCGCAAGGACCTATCTGGAAACTGGTTTGTTAAAAAATACATATAGTGGAACCTCGTTGCATCGTTCCCGTTTCTTTTGTTTTCCCGCATCCATCGATCGTTTTTCATGGTCCTGACAAATTGCCTATATAAACAATGTTAAATACACCCACATGGATAGTTCATGTATGCATAAATTTCCTGCATCGACCGTTCAGACATTTTCACCAACAAAAAAAAAAGTTAACTTACATTTTACGTTTTCATACCATGCTCGTATATGCTTTTAGAATTAAACAGGCGTAAAGAACGTATCATAACCACACAAGGCACACATTTACCGTTGTCAAAAATACAGACGAACGTAATATGTTGGGTTTGTTTTGATTATAAATTTCATCGTTATTGTTTCAAATATGTTTGGCAATCGTTCATCTTACTTTAAGAAACGTTTTACGTACTCTAGGTTGTGTGTGTAAACACAAACATTGCCGTATTTTCGTTAAATGAACAACAAACATGTTGCCACCAACAGAAAAACGTAATTTTTTATAGAGGAAAATTTTTTTTTAAGTTGATATCCAATTTATTTTCAATAGATTTCGAACATGTATATTGTACAAATTCATTTTGTTCTATTGTAAATGTGTGCTTTTATTTTCACATTTCAGTAATGTTTAGAGAATGAATTACTAGGGGTGGGCGAATATGAAAATTTCATTTCGAAGCGAATTCGAAGCGAATATGTTGAAATACTCACGAATTTGAATTGAATATTGAATCGAATAGCAAGTAAATTGAATTTTTTAACAAATATACAATGCAAAATAATTTACACTGTTAGGAACTTACCTTGAAGGCTAATTATAAATTGAGTAAAAAATGAAAGTTTTGTAGTGATTTGCAAAAAAAATGTTTTTAGTGGAATTATTATATGTAATTGCTCAGGATGTTGTTTCAGATGATTCTGTAGGGTTGTAGTGATACCTAAAAGAATCACAAAATCCCAAAAAATTTCAGTTGATTTTATAAAACTTAACAGACCCTAAAATCGTATATTTTTTAAATTACTTTATGAAGCACCTGTTGGAATTTTGAATATTTTCTTGCATGTTTTGCATGTTTCTTTATTACCGGTGACACTTTTAGCAGAAAAATAATCAAATAGTGGTCATGGATTTTTTGGCATGTGGCTCATTATTCAGATTTGAAGTGCTTGGCTCCATTAGTTGATTTTAGAAAATTGCAAAAATAGTTTTCCAGGTTGTCTACTTCTACGTAGTGACATTCGTTACTTTGGATTCACGAGGCGCTCATGGAAACCTACCTGGAATATTCCTGTTCGGTAGCATTGGTCACGTTATCGTTTTGTGCTGGTATAATATAGGTATGTAGCATTAAAATTGCGTACAAGTAATAAAAATTTATTCCATACCTGAATTACGTACTCTGGCAATATTTTTACTTGATAAACTGCTCCAGACTTATTTTTCAATAAAAATAATATGATCAGACATCGTATTTTCCGTGAACATGCATTCAAATTGCCTTATAATATATTTTCTATTATTTACACATGCGGGAGTGTTTGTTTACGTTTTACGTGCGCTTTCCTTTGTATGGTCTGCTTGCTGCTATCTACACTGCTCCAATCAACGCATGACGTTTCCGACCGATTTACTCTCTGTCGAGTAGATCCGAAGTAGTTTCCGTAAGTACGTACTGATTTTGTCTGAATACCGCATCTCTGAACGTGGTCGCAATATGGCCATGGTCATTACGTGATCGACACACAACTTCACTTGCAAAAATGTCAGTCGGCCAGCAGCATTACATTTGTTTTTAACTGATCCGCCTCTCGTGTTGCGTAAATTTAAATTAGTACTTTGAAGTGCATAAATAATTATGCACTGCACCGGTACGTTTCCGTAGTGCATATGCTATGACACGGTGGCTGTTGGCTGTATGGCTTGCGACTTTTAAGGCCACTCAAAATGGCGCACTTGATGTAAACATGGATGGATGTAAACCATAGACACGGCGTAGGTTGTTTGTTTCCTTTCTAATTACGGCTTGCATCGCATTGAGTGCAATTTCACGACCATTTAGTTAAATTATATTCTGCTGCGTAATCTACAATAATCACTGTAAGTTGTATTTAGGCACAAATTGATATAGCAGATGTTGTTGCTACAAAAATTAGCAGCGTTTAATGAAAGTTTCGAAGATTAAAAATCTCTGGCTCTAAACAAAAATTATTTAAAGATGTGGTTTCCCTATTGTTTGAATGAAATTAGTTGTTGACTGTTTAGTTTCGGCCGTTTTGGCTGCTTTGTATGTACGCTATTAAGGTTATGTTTTCATGGTCCACTAGCCAATGTGTGTGGTTAGTTTCAAATAAAATCTTTGAACGTTTATAATAACGTGAATTCGACACCATCTCTCAAGTTTTGGCCAAATAACAACAATTTTAAGATGACTTATAACCACTAGATAATGGTGGTAATATTTTCGAAGTTCGAAGTAAAAATTTTATTTCGAATATGATATCAAATAATGAAAATATTCGATTCGGCTTCGAAATTTTGAAGCTTCGCCCACCCCTATAAATTACAGTAACGTCAAGAATTTTGGGGATTTTCTTCCGCCATGTTGTGCAGTTCCGAGTAAAGCCGAAGGCAGCCGAGCGCAAGCGCACGAGTCAGAGAGGTTACGTTTCGCCTTGTAAATACGTATCTCATTCTTGTTACTTTTTTGTTTAGGTAGCAACAGTTTTTTTTTTATTTTGTTAACAGCTGGAGTACACAGTTTTTATTTTAAGGCCTGTGAAATGTGTTTGCTGTAACAATGTCGTGGCCTTCAAAATCTGTTCGCTCACTTGAAGAATGCCTTGAAATAATAAATTAGGTAGAGGAATGTCCTGGTGAAAAGCATGCTGAAATCGCCAAATGCCTCGTATTGCCACCTTTGACGTTAAACTAGATCATCTGTAATACAAATGAACCTATGTCCATATTCAATACACATATCTTTGAAGGAAATTTTCATTTGGTGGACATATTAAAAATAATTTTTGAGGTTATGTTTTTAGTTTTTTTTTTTAAGTAAAGGGGGTGGGGAGGGTTGAGTGTTTCCCGCATGTTTCGTTATCTCGGATGCATTGTTTTTTCTCATTGGTCCCTTGAAAAACGATGGATAGAGGTGTGACTGTACACGACGTGTCTAGCCTATATCACTGGTTTGACCACGACCTAGTCACAGCTCCTGACGCTCGCTCTCTAAGCAGATGGGACGTGATGGTAACACTATTCCCTTTGTTTTGCACTTCTATAGCTCAGCCGACAGTGTGAAAATAATCTGCTTGTATAATGATTCTAATGCAGAGTTATTTACACTCTTCACCTATGTGCATGGAGTGTGATTTGATACTCCGTTACAATTTGTTTGCCAGCAGTAAACAATTACAAAGATCTAGATGTTGATCATCGTTAATAAACTTGGGTAACACATTCACAGAACAGCTTTAAACCTATTAAAATTACTGTGTATACATTATTAAATTACATTTAACAGCATTTAGTTAACAAAATAGAAAACACAATAAAGCTTAAATAAACACGACATATAATCGTAATATCACAGGCATAAAGACAAACTACTGTTTCCCCAAGGGCACGAGAATTCAGTTGCAAAGAAAGTTAAGGTGCTCACATGATGTAAAGAGGTGTGAGCGAATGGTCTTATTGCAGGGTTCCCACAGACCTGGAAAGTCAGGGAAAGTCAGTGAAAGTCAGGAAAAATTAATTTGGTCAGGGAAAGTCAGGGAAACATGTTTTGAAACCCTGTGAGTCAGGGAAAATTACCCCAAGAGAGCAGAAAGTCAGGGAAAATGTTCTGAGTATGATATTAAACTGCTCTCTTCACAACCTGCACTTTTTTCTGTTGTGAAGGCCACTTTTCCTCTTTTGCATGTTAGTTTTTCTGCTCTTTTTATCTGTATTTTTGTTGTTTTATTATTATTACTATAATTATTATTATTTAGTGTAAGTTTTCAGATAGTCGAATATGGCATCCGCAACTTAGTTTATATGCATTTATTTCAATGTTACTGATTTAAATTGTTATATAAAATATCTTTTGCTTAAAAGGAGAGTGATGGGCAGCTATGGGGATAGTGGAGGCTGCAAAGAAAAGTTCATTGTATAAGCGTGTTATTATGATCATATTAATTATGGTCAGGGAAATTTTTAATGATTGGTCA
>PNEQ01002594.1:84376-96514 GCA_003012365.1 Medauroidea extradentata | reverse complement strand
CCCCCCCCCCCCCACAAAAGTTAAATCCTTGGGTGCCGGAAATGGAGGTAATTTTTAGAAAGTATGATACCCCACAGCAACAACATACCACAGCTACCATCAATAGATAAGCCGCTGTAGTAAAAGAAAAACAATAGACGAAAAAAACTTAAAAAACTGTCAGTGGAACACTCGTCGAAACGAGCGCACGCACGGTGAGTTAGGCCGCCCGCTCGCACGCATCAGCACTTGAGAAGTGATGATAAACTCCGCCGAGTCGTCTTTCTTTCCGTCTCTCTCCTGCGCCACCAAGAAATGTTAGGAAATTTCCATTTTAAAAAAAGCCATGAAAACTGAAGTAAAAGGTTGCGAGATAACGGTAAATTAATAAATATGCGCAGCGCAGCCATTATAACTTACAGGCCGCCGCGCTCGTGAAACAAACTGGTTGCTGCCCACCTAAAAATATTTTGCACTCAAGCGTTTTTTAGCATCGGCGAAACATATTATTTACGTTAATAAATTTGTAGTAAAAAGTCTGCATAAATAATATAATAATGTATTTCATTTTATAGATACGCTGGTTTTATCATGGGACGTGTCAGAAAATAATTATGCTGGACACCACTGCATTCTATCGGCAAAAGAATTAGGCGGTAAAGCATGCTGCACGGTAGCGCATTCTGATGGATACGCAAAGCACTATCTGTGAATTAGTACCCGTGCTGTCCACTGCGGCGCTGTGTGGACTGGGTATCTATATTCACTAGCGCCTAGATCCAGGACCTCTAAGCACAATGGCGCATGCGCAGCAACACCTTACCCTCCACTCGTCCCTTCTCTTCCAACCAACCATGCTCTCTCACTCTCCAGCCATCCCTTCCCTTCGCCCTACCATACCACCTTATGCATTCACACTGTATGGACGGAGGCTAACCTATGGAGCATGAATTAATTTACAGAAGTGATTCCTTTGCCGCGCGTCACTCGGAGACGAAGTATAACTGAAATTGTGATGTGTCTTCACACATTATTTTTTTTTACATTATCCTCCAACAACACAGTAAATGACTATATGTAATTTTTTTCAAAGATGATTCTCACGGGCTTGTATATTTTGCTCATCAACGAGCATCAACACGGCTATTGAAATATACTCAACAACGTGTACTATAGTTTTACCTCAGCACTGTTATGTTCCGGTTACTGTTTGGGAAATGCGAAAGGTACTGGGTTCGTTTCCCAACCCAGTCTGAATGTAAATTTTTATTCGTTTCTAACAACATTTGTCACAGAATCAGCTCGGAATACATGAAATTTACCTAGCCGCATTAAAAAATGAGGCCGGGAGGTGTTGGGCACAGTGGTGAGGAGGGGGCGGCACCAATCAGCGTAATGTTTTATAAAAATTTCATTGTATGTACTTATTTATTTATTATTTTTAGCTGTAAAATGGTTGTTAAATAATCCAGCTTCTGATAATTTTCTTAGGATTCAAATCTAAGTCTGATATATATATTTTTTTTTGTGTTGTATTGTTGAACATCATTGTACCTTACATTTTTTAAATGACGGCAATTTAAAAATAAATAAATCTTTCCTACCTGAAAACAACTCTTTAAAGAGCAATAATTATGTATATGAGAATATTAAAACTTTTATTTTCGTTCCAATATTGAATAGACTCTGCACATTAAATGTTTAAAAAAGCTTATTTTCTTGACGTCTCTTTCCGTACACTTGTTACAAAACAATAATAAACAAGTTAACTTTTAAAATTCTTGGTATTGCCGGTGTAATGTTGAACAGTCATGTCAATGTAAATTTTTAAAATAAAGCTTATTGTTCAAAGAAATGTCTTTCCTAATATATAAAACAACATTCTAATATGAAAATTTGAACATTATTATTCATTATGGTATTTCTTTGTTTTAACTTTGAATAATAATTTCAAATAAATATTACGTTAATAATAACTTCAAGGACTAATTCTTCAAACTCTTCAAAAGCATAATAATTTGAAATCTTACATCAATGACCACTGACATTTGTCTGGTAACATTAGCCACAGAATCAACTCGGGATGCATTAAATTTACTGTGCCACATAAAAAAATGAGGGTGGGATGTGTTGGGCACAGTGACGAGGTGGAGTAGCCAATGTGAATAATATTTTATAAAAATATGTATGTATGTACGTATGGATGTACATACTATTTTTTACTTTAAAAAGTTGGTTAAAGAATCAAGCTGCTGATATATTTCTGGGATTCAATTGTTTTGTGTTGTATTGTTGAACATCACCATAGGGCCTACATTAAATATCAAAATGACGATAATTGAAAAAAAACTGTCCTTACTTAAGACAACATTTTAATTACCGATAATCACACGTGAACTTGAAACCATGTTTTTGTATTCGCTCCGATGTTAAATAATTACTGCACATTAAATATTTCAAAATGATTATTTTAAGAATTCTCTTTCCTTACACTCGTTACAACACAATACTATGCAGTTATTTACATGAGAATTTAACTTGTAAATTTATTACTACTATACAGTAGAATAGTAATGCCGCTTTAACTTTTTTTAAAATAAAGCTTATTATTTAAAGAAATATCTTTCGTAACACTTAAAACAACATACTAATGTGAAAATTCTTATATTGTTATTCATGTAATACGTATTTTTGTACAAAACTCTTATTTAATGTGTTACCGTAAATATTGAAATAACACTACGAGGAATCTCTTTACAACACGTAAAGGGGCCGAGGTTAGCACAGTGGTTAGACCACTCGCCTCCCACTAACCCATCCGAGCTCGACCCCGGCAGGGTCGGTACCCATATTTTCACTTATGGGAATCGTTCCAGACGATGTCGCTGATCGGCGGGTTTTCTCGGGGATCTCCCGTTTCCACACCCCTTCATTCCTACGCTGTTTCATGCAACATGTCATCCCTCGTCAGTGCTAAAGACCTGATGTTAAGGGCTAACCGAAACCTCTTCACTAACATTTAACAAAATAGGTAATTTTTCCAGCACTTTAAACAACACAATGTGCAATTTCTTTAACGTAAATTTAAACCGTTGTTCAGTAATAAAAAAAATAAAGTACTATTCAAACTCTTTTTACATAGACTTACAAAATAAACTCCACCCTCCCACTCACTCTGGCTCTTAAGGGCCCTCCCTACCCGCGATAAAATACGTTGCAGTGAGTTATGGCTATTATTTTTGTACGAAACTATTTAACGCGCATTATATTTGTTTATATACGAAAAGAGCACACATTTCAAACTATGTAGCCATAATTTTAAAAGTTCGTCACGTCTAATTAGAAACATAATTTTCGGGCCCCTCAAAACTGCAAAAACAAAATGTTTTCCCATGCTGGAAAAATAACAACCGGATGAAAAAAAAAACAATACAAACATGCATTAGACTTCGAACTATGCTGTCCAAAAATAAAATAATTGTGTCACTGCACTGCACACCAGCCAAGTGGCTTGCGTCATATACCGTCATATACCGGCCAGAGACGCCCTTATCACTTCATAGATTTTTAATCTCACACACACACACACACTCAGTCTATTCAGGGAAGGTCCTTATTGGTGTTCAAAAGCGATAAAATCAAATATTTATATTTTTATGAAATATTGTTAGTTTTGTAGGCAATACTTCTGAGTACATGTTACTCTTAGATAACAATTTAATCTCTCATAGTTTTCTCATAATGGAGTGTTAAAGTCAAACTTTGCTTGTTACACTGCCATGCAAATAGTGAAAACCAACTGACCTACTTAAACAAAACAATTTACTGTGAACTTACACCTTATGAGCTACGCAATAAAACATTTAAAAAATACACAGCGTAGTACTTAGAATTTAAAAAAATTGCAAAAGTACAGAAGAAAGTAGAAATTCAGCAATTATTTTTAAATAGTTCACGGGAATTTACAAACGTTTTATTACGTCGCCCATAGTATGTTATTTCACTGTGAATTATTTAATGCAAGTAAGTCAATTAATTTTCATTATTAGCATGGCAGCAGAAAATGCAAGTTTTGGCTCTTACGCGCCGTTATGAGGAAACTACGCCAGCTAAAATTGTTTCGTAAGAGGAAACTCTACTCACAAGTATCGCCTACAAAACTACACTATTTTATAAAAACATAAAATTATGTCTTTATCGCATATGAACACCCTTAATACATTCAACGAGTGTATCTACACTAGTTCCCGTTTTTATCGAAATTTAATTATAATCATTCAAAACACAACACATTTAGTCCATTAATTACAAATTAGTTTATGTTGAGAAACATTATCCCTTTTTTGGTACTGCTGAATTCAGGACTTAGGAAATTTCGTCTCTCAATGAACAGCTGTTTCTCCAGCAATACAAACACCGAAGTTAAAGTGTTAAAGTGTTACTTATTTACTATAGATAAACACATAAATGTACTATTATATATGTGCTCTCTGTTACATGAAATACTTTATTTGTTTTATCCAGGACGTGGTTAGTTTTCCATGATCTAGCCTTTGAGTAAGATGCCTGCGACAATTCTTAATGCACTCGCCTTATTGTCGCGTGTTTGTGTGAGTGAGGCACGGCACCAAGGGCGAAGTTGACTGGCTCATATGGTGTGGTATCACCTCTAGCGCAAGACAACTGAAACAGCGTGCAGTGGTGTCGTAGATCACTCGCCTGACTGACACTTTCAGTGGTGATCCCATATTTTTGTTGGTTAAAATATTAAAGCGGAGAACATTGCGTGTTTCTAGAAGAGTTTCACATGAATCCTATGAGCAGTTTTTCATATACAGTATAACATATTGAAAAATCTGTTTTTAGCCATTTGAGGGGTTCGGAAATGATTTTGCTAATCGATGTGATGTTTTGAAAGTACCTGTCAGTCATTGTTTGAAGTACATTTTCTTTTCGTACATTGACACAATAGGCATGTGTTGAACAGGTAGGCTACATAAAAAAACGTATTTAAAGACACACGGCAACACATTTTAAGCGTGTGGTAGGCAGTGCCTTTAAGGGTGTTCAAGTGCGATAAAGTTATAATCTTATGTTTATATGAAATAGTGTTAGTTTTGTAGACAATACTTGTGAGTGCAATTTTCCTCTTACGAAACAATTTTAGCTGTTGTAGTTTTCTCATAACGATGCGTCAATGTCAGAATTTGCATGCCCTGCTGCCATGCAAATAGTGAAAACCAATTGACTGGCGGACGTGAAATAATTCACAGTTAAATGGCGTACTATGGGCTACGTAAAAACATTTGAAAAATTCCCGCAAACTGTTTATATATTTTTTAAAAATTGCTGAATTTGACACTTTTTTCTGTTCTTTTGCAATATTTTTAAATTAAAAATATTACGTTGTGGGTTTTTAAATGTTTTATTGCAAAGCTCTTTGTACGTAAGTTTACAACGAATTATTTTGTATACGTTGGTCAGTTGGTTTTCATTATTTGCAAGGCAGCATAAAAAACTAATTTTGACTTTGATGCCCCGTTATGAGAAAACTGCGAGAGCTAAAATTGTTTCGTAAAAGTAAAATACAATCACAAGTCTCGTCTACAAAACTAACAATATTTTATTTTAAAAAATGATTTTATCGCACTTGAACACCCTTAAGGCTTCAAGTTCCTTTGGTTTCGAGAAAGACTTTCGTTGATTTGTACATCTCGTTTTTTGGGAGAATTTTATTAGTAGAGTAATTTTCTTATTTGTCGGGTTATTGTCTGGGAGTAGTTTTCAGATTAGTATCTGAACTCCTACACTTCCGGAGTGCCAGCAATGTTTGACGCGCCAGAGGAGGTTTTTCTATTACCGAGAGTTCTTCTGTTTGTGTGAAATGTTTATTTTCGGTCATTTTCTTAAGCAACGCACGCTTCCGCGATTCAAAACCCAATAACTCACTTCTTCACCACCATTTGCTTAGGTTTCAATAACGAGCTATTATATTAAATTTGCTTTTTTGTGCTTGTACCTTCAGCAAATATGTTTACACGGCACACATGATATGTATTAAAATATGCAATGTAATCCACGAGAAAAAAATGTGAAAACTTTGTATTCAGTGCATTTTATCTTGCACTGGCAACTGCCTTCAACATATTTGACACGAACTTTACTAATGTGTGCCTTCACCTAGCCTGCTTCTCTTCCGTGTAAAGTGTTCTGCCAGTTGTAACATAGCAAAGTACGTTTGTGCTGGTAACTGCTTGAGCAATATGTGCATGCAAACATTTTAGCGGTAAATAATGGTGAAAATCTTCACCAAATTGAAGGCTGTACGTTGCGACCGATGATGACAAGGCAACACGCGGGCCGCCGGGCGGCAGGGAGGGGGTACACGGCGTGTGAGGAGCGGCAAGGAGAATGAACGCTGCAGTGCGCATGCACCACTGTGCTTAGAGGTCCTGGATCTAGGCGCTAGTATCTATATTCTCGTTCACTCGCCAGCTGCCAGGATGAGGATCTAGTCGCCCGTTTGTTACGAAACACAGCGCCGCTCGGCTGCGTGCGCTCAGCTCAGAATCATTCTCTTGGCCGAAGTTTTCAATGCATTTTAACTATTTTTTATTTGTTTCTTGACGGATGGTTTTACACTATCTACAGAGAAAAATGATTATACTACGGCCAATAAACATATTTTTAATAGACTTACACTACACTTTATATTTTTATTTTATCAAAATTACTTAGTTACGGTATTTCATACGTTTTTGGTTATTTTTTTTAGTTCCTAAAAATCCTTTCGTTAAATCGCTGTTTTCGTTATTCCCGTGTTCGATCAATCGGAGCTCTACTGTATGTTTCCCTCATAGAGATTTTTATGGGTAATAAGCAAGAGTACTCTACAGTTCTTTTTTTACTGTCTAAAGTCATTTTAGTTACCTACAAAAGATTTTTAGTGTGCACATTGCTGTACTTTTTTTTATAGAATTACCTGGAATTGGTGGATATTGGTAGCAGAGATGGTGAATTGTACCAGCAGCGTGTAGAAAACATGTTGAATCAATGGTCTGCTACTGTGCCAAGTCAAAATGATTCTCTCGTAGTTTGGGACCAGCGCATTGCATACAGGTATGTATTGTAATGTGACCAGGGGTACCATCCCATCATTTTTGAGTGTTTTTTTTTTTTTTTTTTTTTTTGTGTTTGCTTGCCATTGCCATCTAAGGGCTGCAGGTCTCAACATACCAATGGTTGGGTGTAACTGGCCTCTGCATGTCTGTAATAATAGTATTGATGTGCTTTTGTCACCCTGGCTAAGCTTCGTTGTTCGGCAGAAGCAACAAGAACATTTATCATATAAAATCACAGTCTCAATATAAAGTAGTTCTTCTTTCTTTTCCTTAATGATGTAAATTCCTAACTATATGTCTTTTGAAAGAAAGATTTCCATGTATAATTCCTGTATTCTGTCATAGAGTGTGAGGTCATTGTAACCTAGAATATGTACACATGCAAAACAGCATGGTGCTGAATCTAATTTAATATCAAGTATAACTGGTATGGTGAGCCGTACGTCAATTTTACTATTAGTAAGTTAATGTAATTGCAGAAGGGTGCAAGGGTGTTAGAATAACAAGATGTGTAGCTATCCCATGCAAGGTTATGAAATTGTAAATCAGAAAATGTACTAAGTTCCATAAATGGTCAAATTTGTTGTAAGCTAGCGGTGTTTGGGCTCATTTGAATCAGCGTGCAATTTTATGAGATTTATCTAAGTAACTTTTTTGTGTGAAATCGCAGTAACAACTTTTATGCAATTTTTACTGATTTAGACTCAGAAAGACAGAGGTATGGGATTAGCGGTCAGACAGGCCGGCGCCTCGGCTGAGGAGGACAATGAGTGGAGGATGCTGGGAGTTTTCCAAGGGAAGTGACGTCGCATGAGTGTAGCAAAATGAGCATCAGGCAACTTATTCAAATTCTATCATTTATTATGATGTGTAATATGTTTTTAGCTACTTGCATATAATTTATATATTTTATTGGAATATATAACAGATTAATTAGTAGTAACCTTGCACCCAATATTTATATTTATGCTACCGAGAACATTCCTGGCAGTCGCCATGTTGACCTCGGTTGCCAGGCGATGTACCCCGTGTGGACCTCGTCTCAGTCTTCTTCTTGTTCTGACTCTGGTGGAGGTAACACGGCACTGTAAGTGTCAGTATGAGATGCGGGAAGAAAGCTTAAGTTTGGGATGGCAGTAGCACTGGGCCATGTGGACGCTACAAGCTCTGAACTGAATTCTATTTAGTTTATTATTATTTCTTTGCTTTTGTGATATGTGCTAATAAGGAATGTTCGCGGGAGATGGACACGCGACTCACCAATGCCACTAATAATGTAACTCAGTAATAAGCTTTTTGGCCACGTGTAGTGTTGTATTTTGAGTGCAGAATGATTTTTATCCTAAATAAACCGAAGGTATCTTTGAATAAGTGGATTTATTTCGAGACGTCTGCTTCTTCTTGCATGTATCCACAAACAAACCCTGAGATAAGAAAGTGTCGCCGCTGACTAGTTTGAGCGTAGCAACATGGGGGTAGGTACCACCATAGTATTAGTGGAACAACTGTTCTCGTAGCTATGAATTACAGAGGGATATGCATGCCCGAAATGGCTTATCTGTGTAAGCTAACTGTATACTAAACAAATACTGTAGGATGTTTGTCAGATTTAGCATTTTTATGCGGTAACATTCATCACTTTTTTTGTTATTTATTCACTGTGATCAGTATTTTTATAATGGAAAGTAATTCAGCTACCTGATTTAAGTAGTAATTTATTTTGTGATGTATATAGCAAATGGTCAAGCTGTGTATGTGCAATACATTAAAGAGCTAGATGTCTAAGGAAGATTTGTACAAAAATTATTTTAATTTTTTTCTACATTTACAGTTAGACTATAAGATATTGTTTTCATTTCATCGGTAATGCTAGTGTTTTTACTGTATTGTATGTCTGTTACAGGGCTGGATTTGCATCGCTAATTGAAGCTAGACTGAGTTTGTTAAGTACTGATAATGCTGCATATCTGCTACAAAAACTGACGTCTACCAAGTTAGAAATAGAGCTGAGTTTAGTAGATGCAGCATTGACCCAGAACAACTTTCACCTTGCCCGTGACCATCTTCAAAAAGCCAAACTGATTGTAAGCATAAGATTGTTGCGAAGGTTGGCTTGGTTTAAGTTATTTGAGATCTGGCAACCAGGGGCTGATTAAGAGGGGTGGGGATAATTGGTCACAGGGAACATGACCCCCAAAATCCTCACATAGATACAAAATTTGCATATAGCTGTTTTTAAAACTTAATGAACTACTTCAATATCAAAATTGTTTAAAATATAGATTGGATTCAATAATTTCATATTATTTTCTGAAATTAATATTTGACAGTCCTCTGACCAAGCTGCGAATTGTATAGCTAGCATAATGAGAGCTTGCGAGTTGTTATAACATAATGCACTGAAAAAGAATTAATGCAGTTTATTGTCATATTTACTAATAATGTAGGCATAGAAATTGCAGCACTTTCTTCCTGCCCCACCCCTCTCCCCCAAGTAATAAACAGTCTGAAAGCAAGACTTAAATCCTGTATCTGAAATACTATGCCAGACGAATATAAGTACAGCCATACATATTTTGACTCTATAGTTCAACATTACATATCATTGTGTGCTTTGATAAAATATTGTGATAAACAAGCTGTAGCTGTGTAGTATAGCATCACAATTTTGTGGCAAGAATGCTGGATTACTAGAGATGATGGTTTATCATGGGAAAACTTTAGTATTTGCTGGATTTCAACGCATGTTCAGCTTACCAGAAGATTACTGGCTTTTGCTTGTAGGTGAAGCTATTGCTCTGTTTGAATTAGCCAATAAAAATCCTGCTATTGCAATGTTTGATGCATGTTATTGGCCTGCAGACAGCTACATTGTGTCAGACATACATCACCTAATCATGAGCGTTGCAATTAACTACAGTGTTTTCAAGGGTATGTTGGCACAAAACATTTTCGCGGTATACCATCATCTCTATGGATTACTTATACAAATTAGTTCACTTTTAATCATAATGTTCCTTACCTGTAACCCTGTTTGTTTTAATAAATAATGTAAAATTTAAAGTAGAAACTTTTACCTTTTTCTCTTGCTGCTACTGTATTTATTTTTCTCTTGTTACTGTATTTAGGCTACATAGAAAAAGAACAAGGAAACTAATTGGGACATGGATTACAATTCATGACACGTTCTAGTATGTTCCTTTTTAAAAGTTTTTGGATTAGTTGAAATCTCAGGAATTCAATTCTTTATTTGTTGCCGGTATTTATACTAGTGTTATTTAAAGGTACATATTTATCTTGAATACGTTGTTGGAAAATATTGGGTAGTTTGACTTTGATAGCAGTGAACAGCACAGTTAGCAAGTAGTATATGCTTTCTGCAGGTCAGCAGTATAAACTCTCAAGAAGTTACTGCTCGATGGACACTTTACTATAGTCGCTTGATATGTCTCCGTGCAGACCAGGAGGATTTACCATCCCTCAAGCTCCACAGGATACTTGATGCTTGGAAGGAGTTGGGTATGTACACATTCATTCACTAATAGGTTGTTAATGTAAAGTGTGACACTTTGTATGACTGTCATTAGTTATAACCATTAACTTTTGACTACTATGAAATCTGTACAGCCATGTTTTTTTACACTGCTGTGTTTGTCTTAGTCTGAGTCAACAAGTAAAATAAAGACTCAAATGACCTAGCTAGTTAGATGGAAATAAACAATTTGGTTTTCGTTAGTCCTCACATTTCATTAGTCTCCAGTATAATGTCCTTTTAAGAATTCTTTGTGTTTAGTAAAAGTGAAAAATTTAATATTTTAAACAAATTATTCTGTACCAATGTTTTGGTTATATGTATTACCATAGTTATAAAGTGTCTGTTAGCATTCAGCATGATTATTTGATTGGTTTTATGTTTAACATTATTTGTATTATAAATACTATAAAATTTGCAGCTTCGTAAGTTTGACGTGCAAGTGTGTTCATACAGATAGCCAAATTATATGTTGTTTGGAGTCCAGTTTATTATAACATTTCTTACAAATGTTTATGCCCGTGTAATGTTTTGATTGTTTGTATTCCTCTACTTTGTTAACCAGATTCAGTATTTGGAATGGGCATTTCATCACATGGACCACTGCTTACCAAGGCATATCAGCATCGGAGCATGCTGTCCCAACAGATAATGCATTTGATTGACAGAGATGCATCTCTTTTCAAGTCCAGAGATGAAAGCAAAGTGGCTGGACTTCTGAATCAGCTATCGGTACCACCAAATAGGTTTGTACCGTTGTAAACAAAATGCTGCACTGCTTGCTTTAATGTATTTATATAGTTTTAATTTTATACGGGCGTGCTGATGTTTGTGTAAGATACAGTATTGCAATTCAAAGAGCTCATTCACCATAAATGGAGCACTAACCATTAATATGTTAGTTATTAATATGTTAGTTTTATTGTGACCTCACATATTTTCACCATCTGGTGCTCGGTGTGGCGACGGTGGCATGCAGCAGATTCTATTGGAATTTTCAAAGAGTCTAAATTTTTTTGGCTCAGTTCGCTACTTCTTTGCTTTCCCTAACTGACTTCTGTTTTCTTGTTTCCCCCGCTCTCCTCTTCCCCGCTCCCCTCTTCCCCGCTCCCCTCTTCCCCGCTCCTGCGCAGTTGTTAAGCTCTGGCCAGGTTTAGCTCGTGTGCTCGTGTTTAGATTTAGATTTAGATTTAGTTTATTGCATCCTTAGATCTTTTTTGTGTACATTTTTGCACAAAGATATCGGACAAGTCATACTTACAATATACAAACAAATGAATAAATTACTTAAGCTATACATTAAAAAATATACACTAAAAGAGCGAAATTCAAACATTTCTTGTCGGTTCAGGCTCGCACGTAGGCTCACGTCAGCATACTTCATAGTCTCCACATGTAAAAGAAAAGAAAAAAGCAAGAGAAGAAACAGAATCTTAACCCAGAATAAATATCTTAAATAAGTATCTACACTGTCATAGATCCACTCAAATACTCATCGACTGTGTA